>JAUUDZ010436824.1:1278-13046 GCA_032361705.1 Panulirus versicolor
TGGCCAAATGATGCTGACATTGATGATAAAGCTATTTTCTACCAGAATGAACCATTTCCAGTACCATCTATCCCCAACATATGTTTGAGTTCCATTCTGATTGACTGGTCTGATCTTGGAATAGACGTAAGTCGGACATATGTCAGCATGGCAAGTAGAAGTCATATACCTGTACAGCATTCTTTTATCCTACTCAATATCTATCATGATTATCTCATTTTTTATTAACCAGCTTTATTATATGATTCTTTAGTTCCTTTTTACATTTTTTTTAGATTCTTTAGTTCATATTTCATAATTTTTATATATTAATTCATATCTTTTTTTCTGGTGTATGCACAGATGGTTGTAAGTTGCATAGGTCGTAAGTAGGGGATTAGATGTATGCGTGTTGGAAAAGACCTCATATGTCCCAAGTACCATTGAGACATTTTTCTAATACAATTTTTTTGTACAGTTTGGAACTTAGCTTGCATTAAGGTCATATATAATGTAAATCTTTAAAGACAAGGAATGGGTTGGTCTTTTTGGCAGCCTCAACATAATGTCCAGCTAATGGTGTAGTGATGAGGGATGCAAGGAGAGGAATTTTCCCAAGGCACTGTCTGAAGGCCACCAATTAACAGTCAGTTTTCCCAGAAATGGTGCTCATTTATATGTTTAAGGTATGCTTGCCATGAAAATTTGAAGTTAGAAAGTAAGAATGTAGATTTATTTAATTGTTTATTGTTGGGGGTCCCAGTCATGTTTTGCCAAGTGCCACACATTCTCACTCTGCCACTGTGTCCAACTTTGAGCATGTTAGGCAATACTCTGCAAAACCTGCTTTGAACTGAGTGTGTTTCTTTGAATTGTGAATAGACCAGGCAAGCCCAAAAGTACATTGTGAAATATGTCAGATGGAAGTGGAAGACTGTGATTTAAAGTTTCTGATAGATTTACAGCTGCCTTTTTCTACTATGACTTAGTTAATCTATAAAATAGGTTAATATTTTGTTTTGAATTTTACTACCAAATAACTGAATTTACTCACAACTTACAGTTTTTCATCATGCAAACTGTTAGTACACAGTGACCTCAAAGGTAGTAGTCAGTAAAGATGGAAATGGTAAAGCTGAAGTTTAGAGTCGAGTCACGCAAGGGAGGAAAATTGGAGATGCAGTGAAAGATATGGCGAATGGAATAAAGAAAAATAAAAATAGCTTGGAGTGTGTAATAGAGCTTGCATGATGTTTATGTGTGTATATGAAATCCAAGTTTATAAAGGTCACATTAGGTAGAAAATAAAAGAAATAGAGATAGATAACTTGCATAGCTTAGTCGAAATTTGCATGATGAATAGAATAAAGAATTAAGTTGAAAAGGTTATATGGCATGAAGAAAGGCACATGGATGAAAGTCTTTCACTGTGGTATTGGTAAGTAGAATCTTTAACAGTTAATGGGTTAGTCAGGATGATATACAGTAGTAGTAGAAGAGGTGTTAGTCTGGAATGTTAGGCAAGAACTTTAAGTAAACATATCAGATAAAAGCAGATGGTTGGAGCATTAGGTAGGAGCATCTGAAACTTTGTGTTAGAGTTACCCTCTACCAGTGGCTTGTTAAAAGTGTGGCATAAAGGCTAAGAAGTAGCAAAGGAGTTCACCAGTCATGGAAACTTTTGTTGTTGCCACCCCCTTGAGGGGGTTCTCAGAGGGAATGAGTATCAGAGATATAGATATATAGTTAGATAGATAAATATATCATAGTATATTTGATGGTGTAGTAGGACAGTTGGTGGTGCAAGATTTAGGCTGTCAAAGAGATGGACAGATGCAGGAAAACATGAATTCAGCATACACCTTCCAGTCACCTGGAATAGGTAAACACTCCATTGAACAAGACATCACCCATTCGGGGCATCACTTGCGAAACACGATGCGCACAACATTCACTCCTCACACCATGATAACACAGAAGCAACAAATAAACTGAATATCCTCACATTTGGACAAAAGAAAAAAAATATTGTTCCATTCTCCACAAAGAATTCATCTGCTTCACTCTAAACTATGCCTCACCCATCTGGTCTTGCACACTCCCAAAAGGAAATGTAACAAAGCTGCGAATCACACAAAATATATTTATAAGAACAGTCTGCTTAGCAGTCACAAATACTCAATACTCAAAACATTACTCCTCCCAATACAATATCAAATCAACATGCTCAGCACTGAATTCTTTGTGACAGCACTAGACCCCTTCTACCCACACCAACCTCCAAGCAGAAATAAATAGCCTAAACCTGTCTCACACTTCAACAGTATTTACCCACAGATCCTCCAGCCCCACCAAATGTAACACTGATAAACCACATACACTGACTAGACAAGCACTAAACAGCCACCCTCCCAACCTGGCCTTACACCCAACCCAACCAGACATACATCCATCTGAAACCACTCTCCCTGGTTATACATAAGTCACGCTTTCCCATTTATGCTCTGGATATCATCCATCCAAACATTACAAAAAATGCTGATTCAGCACATCCTAGGAACCTTCATTCTCATGGTGCAAACAACCACTGGACACTTACTGCACTTTCTCCCCACATAGATACACATTGCCATACTTTATGACCTGTGGTCATGCCCGATGAACATGGCTGGCCTCTTGACTGCTGTAGGAGTCTCATATAGGTGAATAGGACTCTTGGTGTAGGACGCAAAACCTCCAAAAATATCTCAAGGATATGGAATATCTTGCATAAACGAGAGGGCATTTCATAAAGATGGAAGGGACCCCTGGGACAGAAGTAATACATTTTACTTCAAATCCCACAAGCATAAGGGATATTGTGCCTTAACAAGAGCCTAGTTTTACACAGGGAGCCCCAGGTTTGCACACTGAGGTACTACCACACAGGGTAGCAGCTTAAGTACAAGAGTCATTCATAGGATCGATAGTTAACTCCTGTGGCAGAATTGAGAAGGAAAGTTGCTTGTCATGGACAGCACCAATTGGTCATGACATCTATATCCCCAGTTTCTTTCTTGTGCTCCAAGAGGACCTCATATAAGGATATAATGTGATCTGAGGGCCATGGTCCCTCCACTTACAACCGATAACCTTGCAGGCATGATTAACTGAGTATACTATCCAAAAACAAAATAGAAAATATACTTATAGATCTAATGGAACTTAGCTTGCTCCAGCAGCATGAAGCCCCCCAAAAATCTTACTCTAGCCATGACCATGTGGGACCATAGTTCATAAAATAAGGTGATATTGTGTATGTATCTATGTGGGGAGACAGTGGATCATGTGAGCATTAAGTGTTCACTGGTTGTTGCATCATGGGTGTAATGGGTCCTGGGATGTGCTGAATCAGTGTTTGTAGTAATGCAGGGATGAGTGATATCCAGAGCAAAGACACTGTCGAAAATGTATTGAGGGAAACCAGCAAGGTTTTTACACTGCAACCAAAGATGTCCTAGAAAAAAAATGATTCTTAACTGGAATTGCATCAGTTTTTAAAGTCCTCGGTATATCATGGTATAATAGTTGAAGTCTGAGACTGCCAGTACATCATGACTAGGCTGGATGATTATCAGCATACAGCTGCCAACACTCCTAGCTCTCTAAGAAAACCAAGATCCCATAAAACAGACTTATTTCATCCCTCAAGGTTTGAATTCTGGGAGCTATATACTTACTGAATGTCATCCAACAACACAAGGAGATAACCATCAAAGTGCAAGACCTGGTTTGGTTAATGCTCCCCCCAGAAACTAGCAACTGAGGTTAGACTGTTTGATACTGTTTCAGTCCCTATCTTAATGTAATTTCTCCTCTAAAGGGACCAAACACTGAGAAGACCTTAAAAACAGGATTAGAAAACAAAAACACATGGAAAGAGAATTTGCAAGGGGATGAATGGAGGGGAGGTCAGAGGTGAGGGAGATATAAATGTCTTGAAACTGATTGCCAGTCTCTTACAACTACAGTATTACCATAAAGAGCCATGTAAATACTTGATGAAAGAACCAAACCTCAGTCACATGACTTTCTTCCATTGTTCTTAAAATACTTCAGTTATAGGAGGAAACAAATGTAAGCAGTTAAGTAAGGTGCAGTGAGGTGCCAATAAACACTTTGAACATTGAGATGATTTAATGAACAATTAGAGATGATTTAATGACCAATGCTGTCAGATTTCTAAAATATGTTAAAAAGGTTGTTGAGGCCAGGAGATAATTTACATAAAATATTTTGAAATGATGCCTACAAGCGTATAGCCAGTTACAAATGGTGATTTTGTAATGCAGGTACCTTACTGTAATGTGTTTAGGGCATCCTTTATCTTGAGACTGAACTTTTGAATATTAAAACACTTTGATACAACAACACAATCGAAATTTCTTTTAGTATGATTTAATGTATGCCATTAATTGATAACAAATAACACAAGTAGATAAGAAGGCAATAACAGTGTAGCATTCATTTTATGTTTTATTTATAATTACTCCAGGACCAAGGTGAAGGTTCTAGGAGTATTGGGAATATGTGGAAATAAAGATCTCTATCTGGGAGGGTGAAAAGGTTATGTGTGAAGGTATAGTAGTCCCATCACTGTTATAAGGTTAAAAGGCATGAGCTGTTGATGAGAATGTACAGGATACTGAGAACGTTTTGGAAATTAAATGTTTGAGGACAATATGTAGTGTGAGGAGAATTGATTGAGTAAGAAGTGATAGGATGATAAAGAGAGGAATGGTAATGAGGAGAGTAGAGTTGAGAGAGAAAGGGTGTGCTGAAGTTTTTGGACTTAGAGAGAATAAGTAAAGAGAGATTGGCAATAAGGATATATGTGTTAGAAGTGGAGGGAACAAAGAGAAAGGGAAGACCAACTTACAGATGAAAGGATGCAGTGTATAAGATTTTGAGTGTTCAGAGCCTGAACATGCAGGGGGGGCAAAAGGTTTGCAAAGGATAGGGTGAATTGGATTGATGCAGTATACTGGGGTGACATGCTGTCAGGGGACTGAGCCAGGGCATATTAAGCAGCTAGGAGAAACCATAGAAACGGCTTGGTTGTGGAAAGGAGGTTATGGTTTGGGTGCATTACACATGACAAATATACAAATCTCAACTAAAGAATAGATGTAAGTGAATGAGGCCTTTGTTTTGTCTGATCATGGCGATCATGGCACTACCTTGCTAATGCTGTAATTAGGGAAAAAATATGAATGAAAGAAAAGAATTACTGCACTCATGACTAGTTTGTATAGAAAATCCTCATATTGCCCAGGATGTCTCTCTAAAGGATCTTGGAGACCAAGGCTGTGCTACTTCTAATTGCAGGGAAGTGTAAACTCCTTTGAAGTGAAAAGTTCTTTGATGAGATTACACTCTCAACATTACAGCTTAGGCAGAGGTTATACTTGATTGCTGTTTCCCATGTCAGCGAGGTAGCACCAGGAAACAGACAAAGAATGGCCCATTTACTTGTACACATGCCTTACTCCCTTGATGTAATCGTCTTACTGCTTCTGGCAGCTTACCTCCCACACCATATATTCTTAAAACCTTCCAGAAAGCATCTCTATCAACCCTGTCATTTGTTTTCTCCAGATCCATAAATGCCACATACAAATCCATCAGTATTTCTAAGTATTTCTGTCGCACATTCTTCAAAGCAAACACCAGATTTACACTTCCTCTGCCACTTCTGAAACCACACTGCTCCTCCCCAGTCTGATGCTCTGCACTTGCTTTCACCTTCTCAGTCAGTACCCTCCCATACACATACATTGAATATCATTACCAGCTAATCAACATCCTAGTCACCCCTTTTCTAAATACATTCAACTGCAGTACCATCAACTCCCACTATCTTGCTGCATTTCATATTCTGCAAGGCTTCCACCATTTCTTTTCTCTTCATACCACTCTCCATGACTCTCTCACTTTGCATACCACCCAGGCCAAAACACCCTACAACTGCCACTCTGTCATCAAACACATTGAACAATCCTTCACAATACTCATTCCATCTACTCTTCTCTTCATCACTACCAGTTATCACTTTCTCTTATGTCCCCTTCACCAGTGTTCCCATTTGTTCTCATTTTTCGCACATTATTTACCTTCTTCCAAAACATCTTTTGTTCTCCCTAAAGTTTAACGATATTCTCTCATCTTGCCAATTTCTCTTATACATCTCCTAGTCATTTGCACTCCTGCCTTGTAAGTACCACCCAAACATCTCTTATTTTTTTCTTTCACTGGCAACTTTACTTCTTCATCCCACCACTCACTACCCTTTCTGATCTGCCCACCTTTTGCATACCTCATGCATCTCTTACAAAGGCCATCATTGCTTCCTTAAATACCTCCCATTTCTCATACACTCCTTTCACTTCATTTGCTTTAACCTTTTGTCACGCTACACTCATTCTATGCTGGTATTTTTCCAAGCTCACATACTCTCAGCACTCTCTTCTTCCCAACTTTGTTTCCTTTTGTAAACCTCTACAAATCTTCACGCTTGCCTCCACAAGTTAGTGATCATACATCCCACCAACTGCCCCTCTCAGCACGTTTACATCCAGAAATCTCTATTTCACATGCCTATCAATTGATATGTAATCAAACAGTGCCTGTTGATCATCTTTCATATTCCCATATGTATACCTATGTATATCTCTCTTTTTAAAGCAGGTGTTCCCAATCACCAGTCTTTTTTCTGCATACAACTCCACAAGCTCTACACTATTACTCTTCATAACACTGGATACCCTATGTGAATCAGTTATACCCTAAACTGCCACATTACTTACCTTCACTTTTAAATCACCCATCACTAGTACCCGGTCTCATGCACCAAAACTGATGATACAATCACTCAGCAACTCCCAAAACACTTGCCTCTCATGATCTTTCTTCCCATGGCCACATACATATGCACCTGTAATCACCCATCTCTTGCCATCCACTCTCAGTTTTACCCACATCAATCTAGAATTTACTTCCTTACACTCCATGACACACTCCCATAACCCCTGCTTCAGGAGTAGAGCTACTGCTCTTCTCCTCTCACCATTGGTACCCCTGACTTTACTCATAAGACATTTCCAAACCATTTTTTCCCTTTTTCCTTGAGCTTTGTTTCACTTAGAGCCAGAACATTCAGGTTTCTTTCCTCAAACATACTACCCATCTCTCCTCTTCTTTCATCTTGGTTACATTCACATATTCAGACACTCCAATCTGAGCCTTCAAGGAGGATGAGCACTCCCTCTTCTGATTACTTTTTTATAAATTGAAATACAAGAAGGGGAGGGTTTCCAGCCCCCCGCTCCTGCCCCCTTTAGTTGCTCTCTATGAGAGGCAGAAAATACATGTTGTCCAAGAACCAAATGAATTGCTTTGCTACTGCTGTCCTTGCATCCATGCTGATCCTTTCATGTGTAACTTCACTGTTACTATCACCTCATCATTTTTCTCTTGTATAGGCTTTAGCACAAACTCTGGTGATCTTTGTGCTGATATCCATCCCCATGTGATACCTCAAAGGTCTCTTGCTTGAGTTTTCTCACCATGAAATATGGTACGAAGTCGCAGATTATGTCCAGCGATCCTCACCGTAGATGGTGTCATTATATCCCATGCCCATGCCAGTGCCCTGTTGCTATTGGTGATGATAGCTTTTTCTTGAAGGTGCCAACTCCACCTGCATCAGAAGACAAAGTCGACATCTGATGCAGGAATTAATTTCCTTAGAAGCATGTTAGGATGTGGATAGTACCTTATAGTTTGCTAGTATACATTCTGCAGAAACATTCTTTGTCAGTTTTTATCACTTCAGCATCCTTGTAGGCAGAACAGTTTTCCGAGGTAAACATGTTTACAGTTCTCAGAAAGCTCCAACATACAAATGTGTGGTTAGACCATTCATTGGTCATTTCTTATGTGCTCCAAGCATATTTATTGCTATGATAAATCACAGGTATAACCTTCAATTCATGCATGTGCAGAGGTAAGCACTCATGTCAAATCAGTAGCAATTTGCACATGTGTATACCAGCAGCATTAGGGCAATTGAAACAGTGAGCCTGTCCTTGGCCTCCTTAAACTGAACCAGCTGGTGTTTTTCTCCTATTAGTGACAGAAAAGGCCAGTCTCATCATTGTTGAAGATTTGTTTAGGAGGTAGCTTTTCCATCAACATTAGCTGAAAAATAATTGATGTAATTATCAGCTAGACTTATTTAGAGTCAATTTCTCATCTCTTGTTTTCAGGTCGCAGATGCCATGATTACTTTAAATTTTTGCTGCCATCTAGTGGAGAATTCATAAAGTTACCATGTCTCAGACTCATTGGGAAATTGCTTGTCCTTTTCCATTAGATTTAGGTCTGAAATGAGTAAACCTTCTCTATAGTATTGGTAAAACCATTTGTATATGAGCTTTTCAGAGTTGATCCAGTTTGCCCCATAGATTATCTTAGGCTTAGCAATGCCCTTATTTGTGTCACTCTCAGCATAGAACTTCACCAGTTATTGACACTGCTGCTTATGTTATAACTCCTTGAGGTACAAACTTCAGAAGTCATTCAAGTTGTATAGTGAAGCACCTTTCTCTAACTACAGTTGAATAACGACTTTTAGGAGAGTCATAAGCATAATCTGTGATATGCAACCCTTTTGTACCACTAGCATTGCAACACTCATCTCTTGATCTTGGATGCTTTTTGGACACCATTATATGGGTAAAACAGAAATAACATAGGGGTGCAAGTAATGTACTGTGGCAATATTTGGATGTCTGGATGATGCACACACAATAGAGCAGTGAGTTCCATAAATTTGAGTGACGTTTCACTGAGTAGCAATCGCACCTGATGGTAGATCGAATAGTATAACTTAACCCATGGTGTTTTATTTTCCCAGTACTATTTCTAGTTCCAGAATTGACAGAATAGACTGAGATAGAATTAAGTGATTATATGGAAGTTTAGGCGCATGAACTGCTTTTACTAAAGAAGTTGATCTTGCCCCATGCATTGTGCTGTTCTTAGCATTTCCCACTTAGAGCAGACAATGGACTGTGGCATCTCATGGATGCATAGGCAGTGCCCAGACAGTAGAGAAGTAGTTCCACAAACATGATACCATTTCACTGAGGATTAGTATCCTCATGAGAGCTAAACTTTAGTTGCTGAAGTTTGGAACACAAATGGGAGATGTTGTGGTGTGCAAAAATAATGTATGAAGCATGAGTGTTATATAAATGGATTTTCCTGTTAAGGGTAGATTTTTCAAACACAGTATCTGTGGTAAGTAGGTTTAGTAAATGACGTGAAAGTATTTGTGCAACAGTATATTCATCTGCGAAATAATGAAATGAGGTTGTTATGTGATGTAGTCAGGGTACCTGCTTCTTCTGTTTTATTGGTATTAAAATTCTGTGGCTTTACTTAACTAAGATTTCTAGTGCCTTGATTTGGCATAGGTTCCCTATATTGAAATGTGAAACTGAATGATTCATATGGCATGCCATTATCATAGAAACAAGGTGGATTGGAGATGAAGTGAAATGCAGTAGTGCAGTTCAATGCTAACATGTTAAAGTGTTTGTCTGTCAACTGTACCCATCAAATTTGATTTAAATGAAAAGTGAAAACTCATCTCATTTTCACCAATTGTTGAGGAAATTAAAGAATTGCATTTATTGATATAGCTGTAATATTTTATGTAGACTAATTGACATATCTTTCCACCAGCTAAATTTAGATCACGTAAACATGCACCGTGTTCAAGAGGTTCACTTCACACCAAAAGTCTCTGGCCCTAAGTCTTCCTGGAACTGTGATGGTGAACAGTTAACAGAACCAGCTCTTAGACTAAGGTAAGTAAATGAATGATTTAAGGGACTAGGTTCATTTACAAAGATGTTTTAGAATTGGATATGATGTGAAGATCTTAACTTTAATGCATCACCAAAAAGTTTTCACCATTTTCCCATGAGGTATCATATATGAAATGTTAGCTGTCCAACTGAGGTTGGATATGCATCCTTTTAGTCTACATATGAATGTGATGAAAGAAGTTGAAACCTCAACTTACAAGCTTTGCAGGTCGCTTTCTTATGTTTTGGGGTGTGTAAATGAAAAGAATGTGCCTGTGACAGCGAAGGCTAAAGTGATGAGATAATTTGGGTCTGAAAAAGATGACTAAGACAATATACTGAAATGATGTTGAATGGAGATTACGAGTGAGGCAAGGTAGATTGTGATGGAAAAACACATTTGGAAGGTATATAGTTATTGAGAGTATGAGCATTGATTAGTGTTTTAAAACTTTGCTGGGTTAAAGTTGCATTTAGGGGACTTTATTGGCCATCTTGCTTGATAAGAAGAGACACATATAGGGGCTAAAAAGAAGGCAAATGAAAGTTGAGGGTTTGTGAGTATCTGGAAATTTCTGGGAGAATTAAGAATATGTTTTAGAAGGAAGCTACTAGTATGAAAAAAATAAGAGACAAATGGATTGATTGGTGATAGGGTTAAATGGGGAAGTGGTAACAAACAGAAATGAGTTGAAGAGATGGGGAGACTTATTTCGAAGGGATGTTAAAATTTTCATTGATGTAGGGGCAGATGGAATATGATTTGGATATAGAGGTATGCGAAGTGAGAGAGTCATGGAAGGTGGCTTGATGAAAAGAGAAGAGGTGGTGAAAGCAAAGTGGGTAGAATGGATGGGATTGCAACTGAATTTCTTAAGAAATGGGGTTGTTGTGTTGATTGGTTAGTTAAGAATTTCCAGTGTATTTTTGGTTGATGGCATGGTGCTTGAGGATTAGCAAAATGCCTGTATAGAGCCACTGTATAAAGGCAAGGGGATCAAAAGTGAATGTTCAAGTAATGTACTGTGGCATAAGTTTGTTGTGTATAAGTTTGTTGAGAAGAGGAGGAGTATCCATGGGGATAGGAATGGTGGAAAGGGGGACTAGAAACCTTACTTTTCTTGTATTTCAGTTTCTAAAGAATGGAATAAAAGATTGAGCCAGGCTAGGGTTTCTGAAGAAAGGAGAGATGTATAGTATGTCTGAGGAAAGGAACCTGAATGTCTTCTGAGTTGAATATAGGGAAAGAATGACTTGGAAATGTCTTCAGGAGTAAATTCAGGGATTAGTGAGACAGCAAGAGCTTAGGAAGGAATAGCACTATTATTGAAGTAGGATTTGTGGAAATGTGTGAAAGAGCTCAAGAAGTTAGCCCCAAACTGATGTGGGTAAAATTGAAAATAGATTATGTGATATGGTTGATTATTTGTGTTAATGCACCTGTGTGAGATGGGTGATTATTTGTGTCAATGCACCTTGCCACGAAAAGAAGGGAGTCAAGTGTGTTGGGAGAGGCAAAGTGAGTGTGTCAGCAGGTATGTGATGGGTGATGTAAATGTGAAAGCGAGTAATACAGCTGTTAAGGGCATAATTGGGATGTAGTAGGTATTTAGTAAGGTGAATGGCAATGGTGAACAGCTTGCAGAGTTGTTTTGAAAAAGGACTGGTGATTAGGAATTCCTGGTTTAAAAAGAGTATAGTTGGGTGAGCGGAAAGTGTGGTAAGGGAGCATTATTGGATTTTTGTGAAAACCATGTACAAAGAGAAATCTCTTATAGTGAACCAATAAACATACAGAGAAAAATGAAACATGCAGCATGTAAAGGATATAGCAAATTGGAGACATGCTGTCCATAGGCTGAACCAGGTCATGTG
>JAUUDZ010436846.1:0-13360 GCA_032361705.1 Panulirus versicolor
TAAGAGAGAGGTGTGGGAATATTAAGTGTGGTTGAGAGAGCTACAATGGTTTGAACATATGCAGAGAATTAGTGAGGAAAGGGTTGACTAAGAGTATATATGCCAGAAGTGTAGGGAACAAGGAGAATGGGAAGACCAAATTGGAGATGGAGGGATAGAGTGAAAAAGATTTCTGGGATCGGGACCTGAACAGGCAGGAGGGCAAATGGCATGCACAGGATAAAGTGAATTGGAACGATGTGGTATAGAAGGATTGGCTTGCTATAAGTGGACTGAACCAGGCCACTTGAAGCATTCTGGTAAACCATAGACAGGTCTGTGGGCCATGGTTGTGGATGGGGAGCTGTGATTTTGGTGCATTACATGTGAAAACTAGAGAATGGATGTGAGCGTATGTGGTGTTTCTTTGCCTGGTCTTGGCACTATCTCACGAATGCTGGAAATATGGATCAAGTTTGAAAAAATCAAGCTGGAACAGGAAAAAAGAGATTAGCTTGGTATATCTAGATGCTTTCTACCCAAGCTTTTGATATACCATTTTACTCCTGAAGGCACCTAATCAACATAATGGCCAATAATAAGAGAATTTTGTAGGCTTTTTATGTAAGAATGAGAATGCTAGTGAAGAGGAGGAGGACATGACAGCTTGAAGCTCTTTCGTTATGTGGTAAAAAATGAGTGAATGCTGGTTCAAGGGGAAGTTAGATGATAGATCAGGCATTTAGGTACTCCTGTATTTGAAGAACATCGAATTATAAAGGGAATGACTGAGTGACCTGCACTATTAACAAGCATTGGACAATCATTGGAGAGTCTTCGCAACGCACTCAGTAGGGCTTGATTACCCAGATTTTGGGCCATGACTCAGGTTTTATCTAATGATGTAGAAAAATGATTTTGTAAGAGTGTGGGAAGCAGTTCTCTTCTACATACACTGCTGCTGCTCATTTACAAATTCACTTACAGTAGAAAAAAATGTATTCAAGAATTATATGAAACAGCTTACCATGAAATGTAGCAAATGTTATGGACATGTCACATGCATGGTGAAGTATTTGTCATGTTTCTTGTTAGACATATTTATGGTGTTGCTTTTAATTCTTCACCGACTGTAGGAATAGTGAGGAAATTGCCAGATGTGTGGCAACTAAACCTCATACATGCTTGTAGACATTCTTAGGAAGTTGCCAGATGCATGACTTGTAACACCCAATTACAGTTGCCATTAATTCGTCGGTTCCTATGGCAAGATAGAAATTGCTGGCTGCTGATGTGAAGTATTTAGGGGAAAATCATTTTTTTTTCAATGTAAAGGCTTTGTTAACAACATAGGAGGTATAGAGAGGGGAAAATGCAGGAATTAGTGATTATACCACTAAACAATGCCATCTGCCAGTTAGGGTGTAGAAATTAGGGAGGGAGGGAATGATGATGGTGAGAGAGGGTGTGGTGGCCAGGGAGAGAGGGGTTAGTGGTGGAGAGGGAGGGTGTCACAGCCAAGAGGGAAGTTCGTGCGAGTGTGAGGAAGGTTGCAGTAGCTAGAGAAGAAGGTTTGGTGGTGAAGAGGCAGGGTGTGGTACCCATGTAGAGAGAAGTGGTGATGGTGAGGGATGGTGCAGGAGTTAGGAAGGGATGAAGTGATGGTGGTGAGGGAGGGTGTGATAGCCAAAGAGGGAGGGTTTGGTGGCCAGAAAGGTTGTAGTGGTGGTTAGGAGTTTGGTAGGCCTCTGCAGGAGTGAGGAGATGAGGACTTGAATCTGCTAGTTTTAGTGAATTGTTCCATATGTTAGCTCTCCTGTTGCAATGAAGTCCAACCTTAGCAGGCACATGGTTATTCACAAAGTTGAGAAAAAGTTTGAATTTGAAGAGTGTGGAAAACAGTTCACACTGAAAAATTACCTTACTATACACAAGCTTACAAACATAAGTGTGAAAAAATATGAATATAAGGACTGTGGAAAACAGTTTGCATTGAAGCCCACATGGTTATTCACACATGAGAAAAAGTTTAAATGTGAGAATTGTGGGAAATTATTCACACAGAAAGCCATCTTAACATGCACATACTTATTCACACAGGTAAGAAAAGGTTTGATTATGATGATTGTGGGAAACAAATCTGCCTGAAAGGCCACCTTATCAAGCACATGGCTGTTCACACGAGTGATAAGAAATTTGAGGATTGTGGGGAAACAGTTTATGAAGAAGTTTAACCTCAACATATGCATACTTATTCACACAGAAAAAATTTGAATGTGAGGAGTGTGGCAAACAGTTTGCACTGAAGGGCACATTTAACATACACAAGCTTAATTACATAGGTGAGAAAGTTTGAATGTGAGGTTTGTGAGAAAAGATTTGCATTGAAAACCACACATAGCAGGCACATAGTTATTCACACAGATGAGAAAAGGTTTGAATGTGAGGTGTGTGGGAAGTGATTCACACAGAAGGGCCACATGAACATGCACATGCTTATTCATACTGGTGAAGAAGAGTTTGAATGTGAGGTTTGCAGGGAACAATTCACACTGAAGAGCAACCTTATGAAGTACATGGTTATCGGCACTGGCAAGAAATTATTTAAATGTGAGGATTTTGGGAAATGATTGGCTATTAACTGTGAAGTTCTGCCAACACTTGTTTTGTGTGAGTGCTGCAAAGACTTGTTTCCTGTTTGCTGTGTTTATAGCTAGAGAGGAGAGTCCCGCAAACTGGAATAGGAGAAATCTATCTATCCATCTTTATGTCTGACACCTGTTCCCTTCGAAAACTCCATCAAGGGGGTGGCCACAGGAAAAATGTCTCCGTTACTGGTGAATTCCAGTGCTGCATTTCAGCCTTTAGTGCCTCATCCTTGATAGGCTACTAGCAGAGGGAACTCCAACAGTATTTTCAGAGACTCCTACTTAATGTTTCCACCGAGTATTTCTACCTAATACGTCTATCTAATGTTACTACCAAATGTTCCAACCCACTACTACCTAATGCTCCCGCCTAATGTTCCTACACACTACATCTACCTAATGCCTCCTCTCCTTAATACTCCTGTCTAATGTTCCTGCCTGCCACTACTATCTGTAGTTCCTACCAGTTTGCCAAAAGCAGGGCTATGGCAGAGCACTCTCTGCAGGAAGATCTAGAGATATGAAGAATGAGTTGAGTGAGTTGTGTTGTCAAGTGTTTTGTGTGAGAAAGAGAGATTATATGTTTATGGACGGAATGCCAGCAATCTACATATGGGTGAGGCACAAAGAAAAAACAGCTACCTGGGCCAGAGGATTGCAACTTGACAATCACTGAAGTGTTGGCTCTATGCAGCCATCACTAAACCTCCTGATACCTAGGCAGTTATTATCAGTAAAATTCCTCCCAGGTTGGTGGCTGCCTACCAACTTCTACCTAATTATAGATTTTCTTTTTTATATTTGATCACCATTTTCCACATAAGCAAGTTAATGCCAGAAACAGTTGAAGAAAGGCCACGTCAGCTCACATCCATTCTCGAGCTATCATGTGTAATGCACCAAAACCACAGCCCCCTATTCACAACCAGGCCCCACAGACCTTTCCATGGTTTACCCTGGATGCTTCACATTCCTTGGTCAGTCCATTGACAGCATGTTGGCCCCAGTATACCACATCCTTCCAAATCACCCTTTCCCTTGCATGCCTTTCACCCTTCTACAGGTTCAGACCCCAATCAGTTTAAAGTTTTCTTCACTCCATCCTTCTATCTCTAATTTGGTCTCCTCTTTCTCCTTGTTTCCTCCATTTCTGACACATATATTCTCTTTTTCATCCTATCCTCATTCATTCTCTCTATATGTCCAAACAGTTTCAGGACTACCTTCTAATATTCTCTCAGTCACACTCTTTTCTTTACCACATATCTTTCTTAACCCTTTTATTACTTAATCAAACTGCCTTATATCACATATTGTCCTCATATATTTCATCTCCAACACATCCAGCCCTCCCTTGCACCTCCTCACATATAGCCCATGCCTCACATTCATACAACAATTTTAGGACTGATGTACCTTCAAACATGATCATTTTCACCTTCCCAGATAGTGACCTCTCTTCACCTCCTTACCCACTCTTATGACTCACTTCTACTTCCATGGTTCCATTTGCTGCCACTGTACACTCCCACATATCTAAAACATTTCATTTCCTCCTGATTTTCTTCATTAACACTCACACCACAAAGTAACCTGTCCCTCTACCTTACTAAACCTAATAAATGTGCTTTTACTCTCAATTGATTTGTTTATGGATGTGGTGGTGAGTGAGGTAAATGCAAGGGTCTTGGAAAAAGGGGTGAGTAAGCAGATCTGTAGGGGATGAAGGTGCCTGGGAAATGAGTCACTTATTGTTTGCTGATGAAACAACGCTGATTACAGATTTGAGTGAGAAATTTGATAAGTTGGCATTTGAGTTTGTGAGAGTGTGTGAAAGGAGAAAGTTGAGAGTAAATTAGAGTATAAGCAAAGTTATCAGGTTTAGACACTTCTACAACATCAGAGAATGGCAGAATGACATTCATTAGTGGTACAATCACTCACCACCACCATTTTACTCTTCTTACCTCCCATATTGCTGGCACAACTTTCCTGCACACTCGTAACACATTCCCAAAAGTACATCAACAACATTTTCTATCTTGCTAATGAAACAGATGAGTCATTGGCAACTGTGGATAGGGGTTAGTTGTCGTGCAGTTGATGAGTTCCTTGGCATGTCTACAGATATAACCTGTCACCCCACCTTTTCCTATTTTTATTTCCCTCATTGTAGGCACAACCTTCCTGCTCACCATTTACATATTTTCATGTAAATATATTTCCCTACTAGCCAGCAATTTCTGTTCTATCAAGAAAATGGAAGAGTTATTGGCATCTGTTTGTATTTGGGTTAGTCATCTTGTGTCATTCAGTTTCCTTGGTTTGTCTACAGATGGGACAACAAGATTGTCTTGGATAACAATATAATGAACCTTACATGTGTGATGAGCTTCCCAGGTGAATAATGTTCAGGCCACAACTGTGTCACTTCTAATCTCATGGTATAAACCCATATCACCATTCATTATGATATGATTTTCCACTTTGTGGTAATGTATGTATCACTTTTTTTTTTTTTAACGAAGGCTCCAGTCAAGGACAGATTTCCACATCAAGGCTGGGCCTTACTTGAAATACAGAGAGGATTATGAAAGGGAAAAAGAAGAGGCAAGGGGAACTATTTATGAATTTTGGAGGAAGTGAAAAACCTGTCTTTTAAGATGTGCCAGATCATAGTTATTGGAATTAATATGAGAGGATAGAGAGTTCCAAAGTTTGAATTAGGAATAGAAACAATTATCAAAATGGCTCACCCTTGAGTTGCCAATAGCTACACAATAATCATGTGATGTAGCAACTTTCTGAGTATTACATGGTCTAGCTTGTGGTAGAGAACACAAGCAGCCATCTCTTGGGAGCAAAGACCTAATTAATACTATAGAACAGGAAAGTGAAACATTGCTGTGTAGGGCAAATGGGTCAAGTTTTGAAGTTAGCTTAGGAAAATTTATAAGTCATACCACTTTCATCTCAAGTCTGCCAAGTAGGGATGCAGAGCTTGAACTGCCCCAAGTGTGAGAGCAGTACTCCATACAAGGATGGATCAGTCCTTTATATGAACAGAGCAAGTGTTCAGAAGATAAGAAATTTTAACATATGAATAGAACTCCCAATTTCTCTGAAGCAGGGGTTTCTAAGAAAGAATTGATGTCACAGTAACATCAAGTATGTTCGTTGAGTTAAGAGATAAATTTACAGAACTGTCAAAAGAGAGAAGAAAGTTGTTAGGAATTTTTGATAAGAGAGATGGTTAGAAACTGGGTCTTAGAGGCATTAAACTTATCCAGATTTTGTATACCCCACTAAGATATCACGTCTAAGTCCGAGTTTATTGAGGAAATAATGTCAAGATGAGATTCAGATCAAGTGAGAGAAGAAGGAACAGAATTGAAGGACTTAGAGGAATGCAATGTTGAGTCGCCAGTGTATTTATGCATTTGGTTATTTGTGGAGGATGCTTGTAAATATGTTTAGTCTTTTTGACATATATTTTTAGTGGCCATAGGGTATGGTGCACTTAGAAACATGAGTGCACACACTAAGGAACACCACAATTGTTTTAAGACTATTTTTTTGAAATTTTAGGTTTCCTTGATTAGTGTGTATGTTTTTTGAGATTTTAGGTTTCCTTGATTGGTGTGGGAGCAGTCATCTTTAGGAAAACTATGACTGCTGTAATATGTCAAAATATGGAATCTATGTATGTACATAGTAAAGGGGATTTTCCTCTGATGTCCTGGCAGTGCACTGTTGTTGTACTTCCTACTTGACATTTTAATGGAAACCTATAAGATGATTGGACAAAATAGGGACAAGGATGTGGAGGTATTGTCTAAAATGTCAGTGACTGTTTTCTGACTCGGTACTCCCCTACCTACTTTGCAGGGGATTTCTGAAAGCCCCAGATTATACATAGCGCACATGCATTCATCTGCCAGAGGTTGTCTGTAGTGTTGTCACATCAGCAGTCAGTGGGTTAATATTATGGTAGGGCCTTCTGTGATGGCACCCATCATTGTTGCTCCTAGTTTTTAGTTTTAGTCATATGAATGATGTGAAAAGTTGTTTTAGATGATGTCTGATTCATAGGCAGTTTAGAAGAAGTGCATTTTTATTGTGAATGTATGTATGGATTTTTTGCAAGGATGATGCTGAATGCATAATTGAAACAAAGTTGGTTTTGAGAAATTAGCATGCATTGATCTCGTGGAAAAATCTTAAAAATCTCTTACTATTAAATCCTGGTTAAGGCATGGTGATAGGGACAGAAATAGCTGACTGTCTTCTGTAGATACCTAAGTATTGGGATCCAAGTATACTATAGTGGTTGGGAAAGTAACTTTGAAATCGGAGTTATTTTTAGAAGTCAAAGGATGGTTGACAGTTAAGTGAAATGATATATGTCTTATATTGGAGAAATAAATCGCCAGTGTTTACTGCAGCTATAGTGTGCATATCAGGTGGTGGAATGACACATGATAGACGTGAGATTCAGGTATTTCCTTTTTAGTGTTGATAGATTGAAGTGGAAAATATGTACAAAAAGAGCTAATTGATTTGAGGTAGGATATAACCTCATGACAGGTGAAGAAGTAAATAAGAGTTTATTGTTCTTCTACACAGGAGTGAAGGCAGAAGTTGGTTGTAGTCCAGAAATATGCAAATTGTTTGATTATGACGATATTGCTGTAAGCCTTTCTTTGTATGCAAGAATTTGCTTTTATAGATTGATTCATTTTCATGTGAGATAACATTATACAGTTGCCCTGATATGTTTGTTGATTTATATATGTTATCAGGTGTAAACTGTCTTTATTTATTCTTTAATGAATAAACAATATGTTATAGGGGAGAGTGGAGGTGAGGAGGAAGATGAAGATGCATATACTTCTGAAGCTTCGTCGGACTTCTCAGGAATTAGTGATTATGATGAAGAAGGTTAGTAATTTTTTTCTTTAAATGAAGGCAATTTCACTAGTTATAATACTGCTAGAATGATTTTGTGAAATCACTCATTATTTTATACTCTTGATTTTTTTATCCCAAGAGAAAGGTGTAATATTCAGTGACCAAACAAATTCCTCTTAGTAGTTTCTTTCAGCATTGAAAAAAAATTTGACATGGATTTAAAATTTGAACATTTCTCAGTATTTCATTCTAATGAATGATGTTTAATCATGCATTGTATTCATTGACTGTTTGACTTAAGCAGTTTAGAGTTGTGTGATGTATTTTACAGGAATTAATGTTTCTCTCTTTTCTGTATAGACAGTTGGGGTCGTCCAAAAAAACGAGGAAAGGCCAAAAACCACAAACAGAAGAATGGAAAAGGTCGTGTAGAAAATGGAGAGAAACCACCACCACCACCAAAAGATCATGTGGATAAGGCAAACAAATTAAAAACAGACCTTGTGAAAGGAATTGAAAATCTTGGCCGAAAACTTCCCCCCAACACACTGGACCAGCTGATTGATGAGTTGGGAGGACCAGAAAATGTTGCAGAAATGACTGGTCGTAAAGGTCGAGTGGTACAGAGTGATGATGGGCAGGTTATGTACGAGTCTCGATCAGAAGCCGATGTTCCCCTTGAAATTTTGAATATTAGAGGTTTGTTAAAATGTTTCAGTAGATATTAATTGAATATATTCTGTGGTATGAGGAGGGTTGATCAAGTAAGTAAGTAAGGGAGAGGTGTGGTAATAAGATGAGAGTGATGGTGACAGAGTTGTGCCGAGTTGGTTTGGGCAAATGGAGGAAATGAGTGAAGGGATGCTGACAGTGGGTTTTTTGCATTGCAAGGGGAGACCAAACTGGAGATGACTGGAACGAAACAGATGTTAATTGCTCAGGAGCCTAACATGCAGGAGGATGAAAGGTATGCATGGTTTAGTTTGAATTGGAACAGTGTGGTATACTGGGGTCAGCATGCTGTCAGTAGACTGGAATTGGGCATGTGAAGCAGCTGGAAGTAAGCAAATGAAGTCTTTTCTTCATGTGTTCCCTGTGCTATGTCACTAATGAGGGAAATGGCGAACAAGTATGAATGAAAAATTCGGTATTCATGTTATGTTTGTGGTAGAGTAAAAGTTATAAAGATGTTATGGTATGTTCAGGATTTTTATTTAGCGAACCCTTTAGAATTGAACAAGGTTTTTATTCCCATATTTGCCTTTGTACACTTGCACACAAGTGCTTGCAGACTCTGTTATTGCTACACCTTATCTTCACATTTTAGCATGTATTTTGAGGTTTTTGGTATGTGATACTGTCTGGAAAAGTGACCATGTAATACTCAAGATTGACTATATGGTAAAAGAGGAAATTGCAAGAGCGTAAGTGAGAAGAGACCTAAAAAGGGGGGTATAATCTCAGAAATTACACGTGTCATCCGTCTCTATGGCAACATAGGTTGGGAATGGCGTTCAGAAGCCAGGAACCAGGGAACTGGAGCTAGAAGTTCTGTGAAATTTACAATGAAGGATTAGGAACATGGATACTTCTTGCTTTAGATGCAGAGGGAATTTTTAGAATGAGGGAAGAATTCTTTACTTAATAGATGCCAAAAAGCAAAGGAGCTTCAAGATATGCAGTGGCAAAGATATAGGCAACACTCTAGTCAGCCAGCATTTGTAATGTATAAGAGATCATGGAATGAGTATAGCATGATAAAAATGTTTAATCAAAGGAACTTTGAAAATAATTTTTGGACAAGGCTGGAGAAAATTCAAAACTTCACAAATTCATCAGGAATGAATTGTCAATTAAAGGACTACTAATCATGTTAAGGTATTCAGAGGAAAGAATTTTAGAGGCTGATGTAAGTATATAAGAGGAACTGAAGAACAATTTCAGAATTGTTTTCACAGTAGAAGTCACTATAGCCTCAACACAAATGAAATAGAGTCAAGAGGTTTTAGAATACATTGAGATATCTAGAAGAGATGATTACAGAATACTTATAGGTCTTAAACCCAACGCATAATGAAATTATACCATATGGCAGAAGATATGTTTTGGCACACTAAAATTTACACACCTTGGAAGAGAGAAGTGTTGGGATGACCTTATCACAACCTTCAGGTTTTTAAAACTGATAGATGACATAGAAGGTGAACAGTTCTTTGAGAGATACAGGGATAGAACAACCATAGTACATAACGTGATATTAAGCAAGAAACTTTTTAAAAGATGTGAGGAAGTACTTTTATACCAAAAGAGTATAGGATGAATGGAGTGAAATGAAAGAAAATGGTTAGTGCACAAAGCATGCCGAAATTTAAAACGTTTTATGATAGTTCAATGAACTCCTGTTTATCTTTAACTTATTTGGCTGGAAAACCCAAAGCACTGGTACCATTCAGTTTTCCCTGTTTGAATGATAGCTCCAAACAACAGCACCTCTCAATCCTCATAGGGATAAAAACCCCAAACACTGGCACCATCTGTTCTTCCTTTTCAGTTATTTGAGAAATTATCTGCATAGAGGATGCTTCTTTTTAGTGATTTCAAGAAATTGATGAATAATGAATGAACTAATACTTCCTACAAAATCCCATGACAGGATGGCAATAGGATGATGTTCCTTTATCTGTCCTTTCAGATCTATTTTATCACATTACCAAGTAGGATGTGTCCTTTTCTCTCTGATATAGACAGTTTGTTTTATTTGGTTATACCCAAAATGCCCAATGCACATTGTTGCCTGATGTACTCTTGTTGATTATCATACTGAAAATGAAATTATTGTATAATCATTTTACAAGATTTTCATGACATGTTGCAGCACTGTTCTGTCTATCTATCTGTATTTCTAATGCCTGTTCCCAGCTGGAACTCACTTAAGGGAATGGCGATGGCAACATAGTCTCCTTAGCTGGTGAACTCCAGTGCCACTTCATAGCATTTAGTGCCTCGCTCTTAGGCCACTGGCAGTGGGCAACTCTAGCACAGTGTTTGCAGAAGTTCCTAGTGTTCCTACTGATGCCATCTATGTAATGCTACTGTTATTCAACTAATATCAGTGTACACCTCATGTTTTTCCATACATCATGGAATAAAGAGACTGATAAACAGGTAGTTCCTGTATTACACATTCCACATGCATCTCTCACACATGCCAGTACTGCGTCCCTAAATAGCTCATACTCTTCACCCACTCCCCTAGCTTAATTTAGTCTCACCTCTTGCCATTCGTTACTCAGTCTCTTGATATTTCTTCACACAAGTCTTTTTCAAGCTCACTTACTTTCACCAGTCTCTTCTCACCCATAACATTTCCTGTTTTCTGGAAACCTCTACAAATCTTTCCCCTTGTCTCCACAAGGTAATGATCAGACATCAACTGCCCCTCTCCATATCTACATCCAAAAGTTTCTCTTTTGCATGCCTAACAATTAGTGTATAATTCAGTATTACCCATTGATCTAATTGCATATGTATACTTGTTTTTTACGCTCTTTTAAACTGGGTTTTCCCAATCACCAGCCCCTTTTTCAGCTCACAACTACATAAGCTGCTTACCATTTTCATTTACATTATTAAATATCCTGTGCCACCCATTTATACCCTCAACTGCCACATTACTCACCCTTGCATTTAAATCATCCTTCATGAATACCTGGTCTTGCATCAAAACTACTGACAAACACTGCTCCCAAAACACTAGCCTTTCATGATATTTCTTCTCATGGCCAGTTACTTAAGCACTAAGCATCACTAGAACTTGAGGTACACTTTCATTTATACCAACATCTGTCTGGAGCTCACTTCAACACAACCCCACTCCTGCCCCACTAAGTAGCCATACGCGACTCGTAGTGAATATAGAGGTAGAATTCTTTCTCCCCCACTTTATAGAAAAAAAGAAAAAAAAAGATGGGGGGAATGTGAATTCTGTTACTGTCTTCATTATGTTAGTGTCTATTCAGAAGGAAATATCAGTCAGTCTGGTACCTTTTCAACAGTTCCTTAAAGATTTAGATGGTAGAAACCCTTTTCATGATAAACAGGGCTAATGATACTAATGCCACATACAAGAGTGCTCATCAAGGGCCCTTTCTTGTTGACTTAAGGACTAACATGAGGGAACCTCAGATACTTTTTCTTGTTGAGACCTGCTGCTGCTGCCAGTGGGAGTTGGCAAAGGTCTTCATTTGTTAAGAGTCCAAGGATTTTTTGACAATCCAGCCTCATCTCTGGCTCATGACAACCCTTTTTTAGTGCCAAGAAAAGATTTTGTACAGCGCACACCATTTTCAGACAAACTCTCCTGTTATGATTGCTTCTTTGAAGATTGTTAATGAAGAACAGTGTGCATTATTCCAGATTAAACCTTTCAGACTATCTTGAGATAACCAGAAATGATAAAGGGATGCATCTTTTCGCTAAGGCATTTTGAAAACCCCTCTCTGCAAGGACTGTTTCTTTATAGCTTAAAAGGCAGGTGATGTTTGGTCCAACCTGGCTTACATAACAAAGCTTATGATATCAAAACATGGCTTTTACCCTTGCCGTACTGCCTTTGGCATTCCTCAAACACTTTTGCCTGGTTTTACTTTGTTTGGATGTTGAAAATCTACTTTCCGTGGAATTGGGCTGTCACATATAAGGGAGAGGGTTGCAGGTGCGTAACAAGATCATCTGTATGGTGTTTGGTTACCTGTTAGTACTGTAATGGGAGGAGGTTTACACTCATGGGGCTCAATCTCTTGAACATTTTCTACTGTCATGCAACTTCTTAAATTTATGTGTGATGTTTGTCTGGTTATCATTGTACTTGGTTAAGAAGGTTTATCTAATCCTCCCTCTTAATTTTGGTGTACTCTCAGCTCAGGGGACAGGCTGACCCTGGAGAGAAAAGAGAGTTTTGAAGAATGAAAAACGTTTTCTCTTCAGGGTAGTATCCAACAAACAGATTTTCTGATTGTTTAGTTTGCCCTTCCTCCCCCTCTCTTTTGGAAAATATTTCTCATATAGATGGTGACTATTTTTAAGGCGGTATCCTTGTTTTGAGAATAATGTGGTGGCTATGTTGTCCAGTGGTCAGCCAGCAGGACCCACAGTGATTAAGGCTGGTGCTGCTGAATGGATAGTTAGCAAAGGATGTAGGGCTATTAACCTCCCTAAAAAGCAAGGGGATAAAGGATTCTGCCTCTTGGGAAGAAAAGATTCCTCTTAGGACATGGGACACCACCCTGGAGAAAAAGTTTTTCATTCTTCCAAGCTCACTTTCTCTCTTTGTGTTTCATGCTAGTTAGGATTTTATGATATGAGGTACCACATATTCATTATGTGGTTTTATGTTTTGCTACTGTTATTTGATTTTGAAATATGATTTTTGTATGTTTTGCCACTGTTATTTAGATTTGAAATAAATTTTTTTAAAGATTAGAAAGAATGTAATTTAAATCAACATGATAGCAAGTTAAGTGGAGATATCACTTCATGAAGGAATTTAAAGTATCATTGTACTTTTTTGTATGATCAAGATTTTTTGAAAGATTTGCAGATTTAATGATTGATTTTTGCTTTTAAAGGTGAATTTAGCACAATTTTATTTGTTCATTGATAATGAATTTTTGAACCATCTGCATTTACTGTCAGTGGTAATGAATTATTTTAGTATCACATAGGGAGGTGAATGCAAGAGTTTTGGAGAGAGGGGCAAGTATGCAGTCTGTTGTGGATGAGAGGGCTTGGGAAGTCAGTCAGTTGTTGTTCGCTGATGATAC
>JAUUDZ010436856.1:0-24909 GCA_032361705.1 Panulirus versicolor
TGAGGCCGTCAATAATGACCATGTTATACTGTGATACATGCTATATTGAGGCCGTCCATAATGATCATGTTACCCTGCGATACATGCTACATTGAAGACGTCCTTGTTAATCATGTTGTACTGTAATACATGCTATGTTAAGGCCGTCTATAATGATCAAGTCATACTGTGATAAATGCTGTATTTGATATATGCTATGTTGAGGCCGTCAATAATGACCATGTTATACTGTGATACATGCTATATTGAGGCCGTCCATAATGATCATGTTACCCTGTGATACATGCTTTATTGAAGACTTCCTTGTTAATCATGTTGTACTGTAATACATGCTATGTTGAGGCCGTCTATAATGATCATGTCATACTGTGATAAAAGCTGTATTGAAGACGTTCATATTAATCCGGTTACACTGTGATATATGTTATGTTGAGCCCGTCCATAATGATTATGTTACGCTGTGATACATGGTATATTGAACACGTCCATAAAGATCATGTTACAATGTGTTACATGCATACTGTATAGAGGACGTCCATAATGATCATGTTACATTTTGATACATGTTATATTAGGGACGTTCATATACATACTGTTAGGGTGTGATACTTGCTATATTAAGGACGTCCATAATAATTATGGTACACTGTGATACATGCTACATTGAAGACGTCCATAATGATCACGTTACAAGGTAATATATGCTATATTGAGGACGTCCATAGAGATCATGTTAGATTATGATACATGCTATAGAAAGGACGTCCATAATTATCATGTTACACTCTTATACATGCTATATTGAGGCCGTCCATAATGATAAAGTTACACTTTGTTATATGCTATGTTAAGGGCGTCCATAATGATCATGTTACACTCTGATATATGCTATATTGAGGCCGTCCATATTGATAATGTTACACTGTGATACATTGTATATTAAAGACTTCCATAGTAGTCATGTTACACTGTTATATATGGTATATTAAGGACGTCCATAAAGCTCATGTTACAATGTGATAAATGCAACATTGAGAACGTCCATAAAGATCATGTTAAATTGCGATATATGCTATATTAAGGACGTCCATAATGATCATGTTACACTGTGAAACATGCTATATTCAGGCTCTAAATAATGATTATGTTACACTATAATACATGCTATATTGAGGCCGTCCATAATGATCAATTTACACTTTGATATATGCTATATTGTGGCCGTCCATAATGATTATTTTACACTTTGATAGATGATATCTTTAGAACGTCCATAAAGATCATGTTACACTGTAATACATGCTATATTGAGGACATCCATAATGATCATGTTATAATCTTATACATGCTATATTGTGGACGTCCATATAAAATAATGTTACACTGTGATACATGCTATATTGAGACCATCCATAATGATCATGTTACACTGTGATACATACTATATTGAGGACGCTCATAATGATCATGTTGCACTGTGATACATGCTATATGTTGAGGACGTCCATAATGACCTTCCTAGACTCTCATACATGCTATATTAATGCCGTTAATAATGATAATCTTACACTGTGATACATACTATATTGAGGCCATTCATTATGATTATGTTAAACTTTGATACATGCTATTCTGAGGCCGTCCATAATGATCATGTTACACTTTGTTATGTGCTATGTTGAAGGCGTCCATAATGACCATGTTACACTCTGATACATGCTATATTGAGGCCGTCCATAAAGATAATGTTACATTGTGATACATTGTATATTAAAGACTTCCATAGTAGTCATGTTACACTGTTATATATGCTATATTAAGGGCGTCCATAACGCTCATGTTACAATTTGATAAATGCAGCATTAAGAACATCCATAAAGATCATGTTAAATTGCGATGTATGCTATATTAAGGACTTCCATAATGATCATGTTACATTCTGATATATTGCTATATTCAGGCACTCAATAATAATTATGTTGCACTATAATACATGCTATATTGACGCCGTCCATGATGATCAATTTACACTTTGATATATGCTATATTTAGGCCGTCCATAATGATCATGTTACACAGTGATACATGCTACATTGAGGACGTCCATAATGATCATGTTACACTGTGATAAAGCTATATTGAGCCCGTTCATAATGATCATGTTACACTGTGATAAAGCTATATTGAGCCCGTTCATAATGATCAAGTTTCACTGCGATACATGCTATATCGAAGCCGTCCATAAAGATCATATTACAATGTGATACATGCTATATTGAGGACGTCCATAATGATCAAGTTACATTGTGAGACATGCTATATTAAAGACGTCCATATCAATCATGTTACACTGTAATACATGCTATATTTAGGCCGTCTATAATGATCATATTACTCTGTGATATATGTGTATTGATTCCATCCATAATGATCATGTTGCGCTGTGATACGTGTAGTATATAAAGGACGTCAATAATGACCATGTTACACTCATGCATACTATATTGAGGCCGTCCATAATGATCATGTTACACTGTGATACATGCTATATTGAGGCCGTACATAATGATCAAGTTGCACTGTGATACACGCGATATTGAGGCCGTCCATAATTATCATGTTACACTGTGATATATGCTATAATAAGGCCGTCCATAATGATTATTTTAAACTTTGATACATGATATCTTTAGGACGTCAATAAAGATCATATTACACTGTAATACATGATATATTCAGGACGTCCATAATGATCATGTTATACTGTTATACATGCTATATTGCCGACGTCCATGAAAATAATGTTACACTGTGATACATGCTCTCTTGAGGCCATCTATAATGATCATGTTACACTGTGATACATATTAATATATATTAAGGACGCTCATAATGATCATGTTGCACTGTGATACATGCTATATATTGAGGACGTCCATAATGACCTTCCTACACTCTCATACATGCTATATTGAGGCCGTTCATAATAATTATCTTACACTGTGATACATACTATATTGAGGCCATCCATTATGATTATGTTAAACTGTGATACATGCTATTTTGAGGCCGTCCATAATAATCATGTTAATCTGTGGTATATGCTATATTGAGGCCGTCGATCATGATCATGTTACACTGTGATACATGCTATATTGAGGCAGTCTATAATGATTATGTTACACTGTGATACATGCTATATTGAAGACGTCCATAATAGCCATGTTACACTGTTATGTATGCTATATTGAGGACGTCCATAATGCTCACGTTACACTGTGATACATGCTATCTTCAAGGCGTCCATAAAGATCATGTTACACTGTGATACATGCTATATTGAAGACGTCCATAATGTTCATGTTACACTTTGATACATGCTATATTGAGGACGTCCATAAAGATAATGTTACATTGTTATACATGCTATATTAAGGACGTCATTACTGATCATGTTACACTGTGATACAGGCTATATTGAGGCCGTCCATAGTGATCATGTTACACTGTGATAGATGCTATATTGAGCACGTGCATAATGATCATATTGCACTTTGATTCATGCTATATATTGAATACGTCCAAAATGACCTGGCTACACTCTCATACAGTGCTATGTTGAGGCCGTCCACAATGATCATGTTACACTGTGATGCATACTATACTGAGGCCGTCAATTATGATCATGTTATACTGTGATACATGCTATATTGAGGCCGTCCATCATGATCATGTTACACTGTGATACATGCTATATTGAGGCCGTCCATAATGATTATGTTACACTGTGATGCATGCTATAATGAAAACGTCCATATTAGTCGTATTACACTGTTATATATTCTATATTGAGGACATCCATAATGCTCATGTTACACTGTGATACATGTTATATTCAGGACGTCCATAAAGATCATGTTACACTGTGATACATGCTGTATCGAGTACGTCCATAATGATCATGTTACACTGTGATTCATGCTATATTGAGAGCGTTCATAATGATCATGTTACGCTGTAATATATGCTACATTGAGGCCTTCCATAATGATCAAGTTACACTGTGATGCATGCTGTATTAAGGCCGTCCATAAAGATCATATTGCAGTGTGATACATGCTATATTGTGGACGTCCATAATGTTCATATTACACTGTGATACATGCTATATTGAAGACGTCCATATCAACCATGTTACATTGTCACACATGCTATATTGAGGCCGTCTATAATGATCATCTTACACTGTGATATATGCCATATTGAGGCCGTCCATAATGATCAAGTTACACTGTGATATATGCGATATTGAGGCCGTTCATAAAGATAATATTGCGCCGTGATTCATGCTATGCTGAGGACATCCATAATGATCATATTACACTATGATAAATGGTACAGTGAAGAGCTCCATATTAATCGTGTTACGCTCTTATACATGCTATATTGAGGACGTTTATAATGATCATGTTACTCTGTGATATATGCTACATAAAGGCCATCCATTATCATCATGTTACGGTTTAATATATGCTATATAATGAGGACGTCAATAATGACCATGTTACACTCTCGTGCATGTTATATTGAGACCGTCCATAATGATTATGTTACACTGTGATATTTGCTACACTGACGCCGTCCATAATGATCAAGTTCCACTGTGGAACATGCTATATTGAGCCCGTCTATAATGATCATGTTACGCTGTGATACATGCAATATTGAAGCCGTCGATAATGATCCCGTTACACTGTGATACATGCTATAATAAGGCCGTCCATAATGATGATGTTACACTGTGATATATGCTACATGAGGCCGTCCATAATGATCAAGTTGCACTGTGATACATGCTATATTAAGTCCGTCCATAATGATCATGTTACACTGTGATACATGCTATAATGAAGCCGTCCATAATGATTGTTACACTGTGATACATACTATAATCAGGCCGTCCATAATGATTATGTTACACAATGATATATGCTACATTGAGGCCATCCATAATGATTGTTACACTGTACTACATGCTATATTAAGGATGTTCAAAAGATTATGTTTCACTGTAACACTTGCTAAATTGAGGACGTCCATAATGATCTTGTTACACTGTGATACGTGCTATATTAAGGATGTCCATAAAGATAATGTTTGAGTGTGATCCATGCTATATTAAGGAAGTCCATAATGTTCATGTTACACTGTGATACATGCTATATTGAGGCCATCCATAAAGATAATGTTACACTGTGATACATACTATATTGAGGACGCTCATAATAATCATGTTGCACTGTGATACATGCTATATATTGAGGACGTCCATAATGACCTTGCTACACTCTCATACATGGTATATTGAGGACGTCCATCATGATCATGTTACACTGTGATGCATGCTACATTGAGGCCGTCCATTATGATTATGTTAATCTGTGATACATGCTATTTTGACACCGTCCATAATAATCGTGTTACACTGTGGTACATGCTATATTGAGGCCATCCATTACGATCATGTTACACTGTGATACATGCTATACTGAGGCCGTCCATAGTGATTATGTTACACTGTGATATATGGTATAATGAAGACCTCCATAATAGTCATGTTACACTGTTATGTATGCTATATTGAGGACGCCCATGATGCTCATGTTATACTGCGATACATGCTATCTTTAGGACGTCTGTAATGATCATGTTACAATGTGATACAAGCTTTTTTGAGAACATCCATAATGATCATGTTACACTGTGATACATGCTATATTGAGGGCGTTCATAATGATCATGTTACACTGTGATATATGATATACTGAGGTTGTTCATAATGAGCAAGTAACACTGTGATACGTGCTGTACTGAAGACGTCCATAAAGATCATACTACACCGTGATAAATGCTATATTGAGGACGTTCGTAATGATCAAGATACGCTGTGATAAATGCTATATTGACGACGTCCATATTAATCATGTTGCACTGTTATACATGCTATATTGAGGCCGTCTTTAATGATCATATTAATCTGTGATATATGCTATATTGAGGCCTTCCATAATTATGATGTTACGCTGCGATATATGGAATATATTGATGACGTCAGTAATGACAATTTTACACTCTCATACATGCTATATCGATGCAGTCCATAATGATTATGTTACACTGTGACATATGCTACAATGAGGCCGTTCATGATGATCAAATTACTGTCATACATACTATACTGAGTCCATCCATAATGATCATGTTACTCTGTGATACATGCTATAATGAAGCCTTCCATAATGATTATGTAACACTGTGATACACGCTATATTAAGGACGTCTATAAAGATCATGCTACACTTTCATACATGCTATACTGAGGATATCCATAACGATCTTGTTACATTGTGATACATGCTACATTGAGGACGTCCTTAAACATAATGTTTGAGTGTGATACATGCGATATTAAGGACTTCCATAATGATCATGTTACACTGTGATGCATGGTATATTGAGGCCGTCCATAATGATCATGTTACACTGTGATACATACTATACTGAGGACGTCCGTAATGATAAATTTCCACTGTGATACATGCTATGTATTGAAGACGTCCATAATGACCTTGCTACATTCTCATACAGTGCTATATTGAAGTCGTCCATAATGATCAGGTTACTCTGTCATACATACTATATTGAGACCGTCCATAAAGATTGTTACACTGTGATACATGCTGTATCAATACCGTCCATAATGATCATCAGACACTGTGATATATGCTATATTAAGGCCGTCCATCATGTTAATGTTACACTGTGATACATGCTATATCGAGACCGTCCTTAATGATTATGTTACATTGTGATACATGCTATATTGAAGACGTCCATAATAGTCATGTTACACTGTTATATATGCTATATTGCAAACGTCCATAATGTTCATGTTACATTGTGATATACGCTATATTCAGGACGTCCATGAAGATCATGTTACGTTGTGATACATGCTGTACTAAGGACGTCAATAATGATTATGATACACTGTGATACATGCTATATTAAGGGCGTTCATAATGATCATGTGACACTTTGGTATATGCAATGTTGATGCCGTCTATAATGACCATGTTACACTTTCATACATGCTAAATTGAGGCCGTCCATAATGATCATGTTACACTGTGATACATGCTATATTGAAAACGTCCTTATTAATCATATTACACTGTGATGCATGCTATGTTGAGGCCGTCTACAATGATCATGTTATACTGAGATACATGCTGTATTGAAGACGTCCATATTAATAATGTTGCACTGTGATATATGTTATGTTGAGGCCGTCCATAATGATCATGTTACACTGTGAAACATGGTACATTGAACACGTCCATAAAGATCATGTTACAATGTGATACATGCATACTGTATAGAAGACGTCTATAATGATCATGTTACATTGTGATACATGCTATATTGGGGACGTTCATATACATAATGTTAGGGTGTGATACTTGCTATATTAAGGACGTCCATGATAATTATGGTACACTGTGATACATGCTATGTTGAAGACGTCCATAATGATCATGTTACAAGATAATACATGCTATATTGAGGACGTCCATAAAGATCATGTTAGATTGTGATAACTGCTATAGAAAGGACGTCCATAATGATCATGTTACACTCTTATACATGCTATATTGAGGCCGTCCATAAAGATCATGTTGAACTTTGTTATATGCTATGTTGAGGCCGTCCATAATGATCATGTTACACTCTGATACATGCCAAATTGAGACCGTCCATAATGATAATGTTACACTGTGATACATGCTATATTGAAGACGTCCTTAATCATGTTACACTGTGATACATGCTATGTTCAGGCCGTCCATAATGATCATGTTTTACTGTGATACATGGTATATTGAACAGATCCATAAAGATTATGTTACACTGTGATACATGCATACTGTATTGAGGACGTCCATAATGATAATGTTACATTGGGGACGTTCATATGTATAATGTTAGGGTGTGATACTTGCTATATTTAGGACGCCCATAATGATTATGGTACACTGAGATACATGCTATATTGAAGACGTCCATAATGATCATGTTACAAGGTAATACATGGTATATTGAGGACGTCCATAAAGATCATGTTAGATGGTGATACATGTTATAGAAAGGATGTCCATAATGATCATGTTAAACTCTTACACATGCTATATTGAGGCCGTTCATAATGATCATGTTACACTTTGTTATATGGTATGTTGAGGCCGTCCATATTTATCATGTTACACTCTGATACATCTTATATTAAGGCTGTCCATAATGATCATGTTACACTCTGATATATGCTATATTGAGGATGTCTATAATGATTATGTTACATTGTGGTGCATGGTATAATGAAAACGTTCATAATAGTCATGTTACACTATTTATGTATGCTATATTGAGGACGTCCATAATGCTCATGTTACACTGTGACACATGATATCTTTAAGACGTCCATAAAGATCATGTTACACTGTGATATATGCTATATTGAGGCCGTCCATAATGATCATGTTACATTCTGATAAATGCTATATTGAGGCCGTCCATAATGATTATGTTACACTGTAATGCATGCCATAATGAAAACGTACATAATAGTCATGTTACGTTGTTATGTATGCTATATTGAAGACGTCCAAAATGCTCATGTTACGCTGTGATACATTCTATCTTCAGGACGTCCATAAAGATCATGTTACACTGTGAAACATGCTATATTGAAGATGTGTCCATAATGATGATGTTACACTGTGATACATGCTATATTCAGGACGTCCATAAAGATAATGTTACAGTGTGATATATGCTATATTAAGGACGTCATTAATAATCATGTTACTCTGTGATTCAGGCTATATTGAGGGCGTCCATAATGATCATGTAAGACTGTGATAGATACTATATTATGCACGTCCATAATGATCATGTTGCACTTTGATTCATGCTATACATTGAGGACTTCCAAAATGACCTTGCTACACACTCACACAATGCTATATTAAGGCCGTCCATCATGATCATGTTACACTGTGATACATGCTATGTTGAGGCCGTCCATAATGATTATGTTACACTGTGATGCATGGTATAATGAAAATGACCATAATAGTCATGTTACACTGTTATATATGCTATATTGAGGACATCTATAATGCTCATGTTACACTGTGATACATGCTATATTGAGGCCGTCTATAAAGATCATATTACACTGTGATACATGCTATATTGAAGACGTCCATAATGTCCATATTATACTGTGATACATGCTTTATTGAAGACGTCCATAGGAACCATGTTACACCATCATACATGCTATATTGAGGCTGTCTATAATGATTAAATTACACTGTGATATATGCTATATTGAGGTCGTTCATAGAGATCATATTACACTGTGATACATGCTATACTGAGGACATCCATAATGATCATGTTACACTATGATACATGCTATAGTGAAGACGTCAATATTAATCATGTTACACTGTTATACATGCTATATTGAGGGCGTCTATAATGATCATGTTAGTCTGTGATATATGCTATATAGAGGCCGTCCATCATGATCATGTTACGCTTTGATATATGCTATATATTGAGGACGTCAATAAGGACCATGTTACACTCTCGTGTATGTTATATTGAGTCCGTCCATAATGATCATGTTACACTGTGATATTTGCTACATTGAGGCCGTCCATAATGTCAGGTTGCACTGTGTTACATGCTATATTGAGTCCGTCCATAATGATCATGTTACACTGTGATACATGCAATATTGAGGCCGTCGATAATGATCATGTTACACTGTGATGCATGCTATAATGAGGCCGTCCATAATGATTATGTTACATTGTGATATATGCTACATTGAGGCCGTCCATAATGATCAAGTTCCACTGTGATACATTCTATATTGAGCTCGTCTATAGTGATCATGTTACACTGTGATACATTCTATACTGAGGACATCCATAATGATCATGTTACACTATGATACATGCTATAGTGAAGAAGTCCATATTAATCATGTTGCACTGTTATACATGCTATATTGAGGACGTCTATGATGATCATGTTACGCTTTAATATATGCTATATATTGAGGACGTCAATAATGACCATGTTACACTCTCGTGCATGCTATATTGAGTCCGTCCATAATGATCATGTGATGCTGTGATATTTGCTACATTGAGGTCATCCATAATGATCAAGTTGCACTGTGATACATACTATATCAAGAATGGCCATAATGATCATGTTACACTGTGATACATGCTATATTGAGGCCGTCGATAATGATCATGTTACACTGTTATGCATGCTATAATGAGGCCGTCCATAATGATTATGTTACATTGTGATATATGCTACACTGAGGCCGTCCATAATGTTCAAGTTGCACTGTGATACGTGCAATGTTGAATCCGTCTACAATGGTCATGTTACACTGTGATACAAGCTATAATGAGGCCATTCATAATGATTGTTACACTGTGATATATGGTTCATTAAGGAAGTCCAAAAAGATCGTGTTTCACTGTGATACTTGCTATATTTGGAACGTCCATAATGATCTTGTTACACCGTGATACATGCTATATTGAGGACGTCCATAAAGATAATGTTAGAGTGTGATACATGCTATATTAAGGAAGTCCATAATGATCATGTTACACTGTGATACATTTACATTTAGGCCATCCATAATGATCATGTTACACTGTGATACATACTATATTGAGGACGAACATAATGATCATGTTGCACTGTGATACAAGCTATATATTGAGGATGTCCATAATGACCTTCCTACACTCTCATATATACTATATTGAGGCCATGCATAATGATCATGTTACTGAGGCCGTCCATAATGATTATGTTACACTGTGATACATGCTATATTGAAGACGTCCATAACAGTCATGTTACACTGTTATATATGCTGTATTGAGGACGTCCATAATGCTCATGTTACTCTGATACATGCTATCTTCTGGACGTCCATAAAGATCATGGTACACTGTGATACCTGCTTTATTGAGGACGTCCATAATGATCATGTTACACTTTGAAACATGCTATATTGAGGGCGTTCATAATGATCATGTTACACTGTGATATATGCTATATTGAAGTCGTCCATAATGATAAAGTTACAATGTGATACATCCTATATTGAAGACATCCATAAAGATCATATTACACTGTGATACATGCTATATTGAGGACGTCTGTAATCATTAAGATACACTCTGATATATGCTATATTGTAGACGTCCATATTAATCATGTTACACTGTTATGCATGCTATATTGAGGCCGTCTATAATGATTACTCTGTGATATATGCTATATTGAGGTCTTCCATTATGATCATGTTACGCTGCGATATATGCAATATATTGAGGACGTAAATAGCGACCATTTTACACTCTCATGCCCGCTATATTGAGGCCGTCCATAATGATCAAGTTGCACTGTGATACATGCTATATTGAGTCCGTCTATAATGATCATGTTACACTGTGATATATGCTATAATGAGGCCGTCCATAATGATTGTTACACTGTGACACATGCTATGTTAAGGACGTCCAAAAAGATCATGTTTCACTGTGATACATGCTATATTGAGGCCGTCGATAATAATCATGTTACACTGTGATACATGCTATTTTGAGGTCGTCCATAATGATTATGTTACACAGTTATATATGCTACATTGAGGCCGTCCATAATGATCAAGTTGCACTGTGATACATGATATATTGAGTCCGTCCATAATGATCATGTTATAGTGTGATACATGCTATAATGAGTCCGTCCATAATGATTGTTACACTGTGATACATGGTATATGAAGGACGTCAAAAAAGATCATGTTTCACTCAGATACTTGCTATATTGAGGACGTACATAATGATCTTGTTACACTGTGATACATGCTATATTGAAGACGTCCATATTAATCATGTTTCACTGTTAAACATGCTATATTGAGGCCGTCTATAATGATCATATTACTCTGTGCTATATGCTCTATTGAGGCCTTCCATAATGAGCATTTTACGCTGCGATATATGCAATATATTGAGGACGTCAATAGTGACCATTTTACATTCTCATGCCTGCTATATTGAAGCCGTCCATAATGATCATGTTACACTGATATATGCTACAATGAGGCCGTCCATAATGATCAAGCTATTCTGTAATACATGCTATACTGAGTCCATCCATAATGCTCATGTTACACTGTGATACATGCTATAAGGAATCCGTCCATAATGATTATTTTACACTGTGATACATGCTATATTAAGGACGTCCATAAAGATCACGTTACACTTTGATACATGCTGTATTGAGGACGTCCATAATGATCAAGTTTCACTGTGATACATGCTATATATTAAGGACGTCAATAATGACCTTGCTACGCTCTCATACAGTGCTATATTGAGGCCGTCCATAATGATCATGTTACATTGTGATACATACTATATTGAGGCCGTCCATAATGATTATGTTAAACTGTGATACATGCTATATCAAGACCGTCCATAATGATCATGAGACATAGTGATACATGCTATATCAAGGCCGTCCATCATGATCATGTTACACTGTGATACATGCTATATTGAGGCAGTCCATAATGATTATGTTACATTGTGATACATGCTATATTGAAGACGTCCATAAACGTCATGTTACACTGTTATATATGCTATATTGATGACGTCCATAATGTTCATGTTACATTGTGATATATGCTATATTCAGGACGTCCATAAAGATCATGTTACACTGTGATACATGCTGTATTTAGAACGTCAATAATGATCAGGTTACACTGTGATACATGCTATATTGAGGGCGTTCATAATGATCATGTTACACTTTGATATATGCTATGTTGACGCCGTCCATAATGACCATGTTACACTGTGATGCATGCTATATTGAGGCCGTCCATAATGGTCATGTTCCACTGTGATACATGCTATATTGAAGATGTCCATATTAATCATGTTACACTTTGATACATGCTATGTTGAGGCCATCCATAATGATCATGTTATACTGTGATACATGCTGTATTGAAGACGTCCATATTAATCATGTTACACTGTGATATATGTTATGTTGAGGTCGTCCATAATGATCATGTTACACTGTAATGCATAGTATATTGAACACGTCCATAAAGATCATGTTACAATGTGATACATGCTGTATTGAGGACGTCCATAATGATTCTGTTACGCTGTGATACATACTATATTGGGGACGTTCATATAGATAATGTTAGAGTGTGATACTTGCTATATCAAGGACGTCCATAATAATTATGGTACACTGTAATCAATGCTATTTTGAAGACGTCCATAGTGACCATGTTACAAGGTAATACATGCTATATTGAGGACGTCCATAAGATCATGTTAGATTGTGATACATGCTATATAAAGGACGTCCATAATGATCATGTTACACTCTTATATATGCTATATTGAGGCCGTCCATAATGATGATGTTACTCTTTGATATATTCTATGTTGAGGCCGTCCATATTGATCATGTTACACTCCGATACATGTTATCTTGAGGCTGTCCATAATGATTATGTTACACTCTGATACATGCTGTATTGAAGATATCGATATTGATCATGTTACACTGTTATACATGCTACATTGAGGCCGTCTATAATGATCATGTTACTTTGTGATATATGCTATATTGAAGCCGTCCATAATGATTATGTTACGCTTTGATACATGCTATATATTGAGGACGTCCATAATGATCCTGTTACACTATCATACATGTTATATTGAGGCCGTCCATAATGATCATGTTACACTTTAATATATATGTTGAGACCGTCCATAATGATCATGTTATACTGTGATATATGCTATATTGAGGCCGTCCATAATGATCAATTTACACTGTGATACATGATATATTGAGGACGTCTATAATGATCATGTTACACTGTGATATATGCCATATTGAGGACGTCCATAATGATCGCATTACACTGTGATACACGCTATATTGAGGCCGTCTATAATGGTCCTGTTACTCTGTGATATATGCTATTCTAAGGCCGTTCATAATGATCATGTTACATTTTGATACGTGCTATATTGAGGACGTCCATAATGATCATGTTACACTGTGATACATGCTATATCAAGGACGTCCGTAAGAATCATGTTACACTGTGATACATGCTATATTTAGGAAGTCCATAATGATCATGTTACTCTGTGATACATGCTATAGTGAGGCTGTCCATGATGATCATGTTACAATGTCGCACATGGTATACTGAAGCCGTCTATAATGATCATGTTACATTGTGATACATGCTATATTAAGGACGTCCATAAGAATCATGTTGCACTGTGATACATGCTATATTGAGAACGTCCATAATGATCATATTACACTGTCTCACATGGTTTACAAAGGCCGTCCATAGTGATAATGTTATACTATGATACATGCTATACCTAGAGTGTTTAAAGTAATCATGATACGCTGTGATGCATGCTATCCTTGGAATTTTTCTAATGATCATGTCACAACTTCTTCAATGCTATACTGTGATGTATGCTATACTTAATGCCCACAATGCTCATATTCCGCCGTGATGCATGTTATGTTGGGTCCATACTGATTAAGCTGTGCTACGAAACATAATGTAATGACGTCCATATTATCCACGGAGCAGTGTGCTGCGTTATGCTAAGGGTCTCTTTAGTTATCGTTGATCACTAGTAGTAACATGCTGTAGCCATCATACTAGTAGTAACATGATGTAGCCATCATACTAAACTGTAGTCTTATGCTGTACTGAAGGTGTCTACAGTCATCATACCCCACTGGAATCACATGCTATACTGAAAGTGTCCAAAGTCATCATAATACCCTGTAGTGTCCACAGTCATAATATTACAGTGTAGTCCAATGCTATACTGCAAACGTTCACAGTCATCATGCGACACTGCAGTGCATTTGATACTTAGATGTCCATAGTATCATCCTACACTGCAATGCATGCTATGCGTAGAGTGGTCATTGCGGTGATGTGACACTGTAGTATGCGTTATACTGATATCATCAGCATGAACCATGTTAATGTCAGTATGAAACATGTTATCATGTAGGGGACGCTAGATGATGGTAACGTTTGAGACTTTTACATGAGAGAGATCATGGTGGACACTGACCTTGCTTATCTTGTTGTAGAGTGCGTTGTGAAGTGTGGTGAGGGAGTGCTCCAGAAGGTGCGGCAGAGTGCGTTCAACATACTCGCTGATGCTCCGACTTATCTGCATGCTCACAACGCACCGGTAAAAGTAAGGCACAGATGAGGCACAACTTCTAACACGAGCAAATATTGACATGCAAAGTTTCTTGGCTTACCAGCTGGAAGAGATCGTAGTGGATAAGTTGCTGACAAGTGTGTCAGAGATGCTAACACGGATATGTATAATGACTAGGCAACACGCGGGTGGTAATGTGATGGATCACCGTAATGATATAGTTTAAAGGAGTGTAGGGAAATGGAGGGCAGGGGAATGGAGGGCAGGGGAATGGAGGGCAGGGGAATGGAGGGCAGGGGAATGGAAGGCAGGGAAATGGAGGGCAGGGGAATGGAGGGCAAGGGAATGGAGGGCAGGGAAATGGAGGTCAGAGGAATAGAGGGCAGGAGAATGGAAGGTAGGATAATGGATTGTAGGATGATGGAAGGCAGGGAATGAAGTGTCAAAGGAATGGTGGGCAGGGAAATGGAGAGCAGGGGAACGGAGGGCAAGGGATGGAGGATAGGGGAATGGAGGGAAGAGGAATGAACGGCAGGGAAACGGAGGGTAGGGGATTGGAGAACGGGAGAATGGGGGGTAGGGGAATGGATGACAGAGGAATGGAGGGTAGAGGAGTGGAGGGCAGGTGAATGGAGAGCAGGAGAAGGTAGAGCAGAGGAATGAAGGGCAAGGGGATGGAGGACAGGGAAATGGAGGGCAGGGGAAGGTAGAGCAGAGGAATGGAGAGCAGGGGAAGGTAGAGCAGGGGAATGAAGGGCAGGTGAATGGAGGGCAGGGGAATGGAGGGCAGGTGAATGGAGAGCAGGGGAAGGTAGAGCAGAGGAATGGAGAGCAGGGGAAGGTAGAGCAGAGAAATGGAGGGCAGGGGAATGAAGGGCAGGGAGATGGAGGACAAGGAAATAGAGGGCAGGGTAATAAAGGTCAGGGGAACGGAGGGTACAGGGGACAGGGGAATGAAGGGAAGGTGAATGATAAGAAGGGGAGTGGAGGAGAGAGGAATGGAGGGTAGGGCAACGAAGGGAAGGGGTATTTAGGGTAGGGGAATGGAAGGTAGGGGAGTGAAGGTTTGAGGAAAGATGATTAGGGGAATGGGAGACAGAGGAATGGAGGGCAAGATTGGGGGCAGGGGGATAGAGGATTGGAGAATGGAGGGCAGGTAAATGGAGAGCGGGAATGGAGGACGGGAATGGGGGCAGGGGAATGGAAGGCGGGAATGGAGGGTAGGGAATTGGAGAATAAGTGAATGGAGGGAAGGGGAATGGAGAATAGGGGAATGAAGATCAAGGGAATGGAGTTTAGAGAAATGGAGAGCAGAGGAATGAAAGGTAAGGGCAGGGCAGGAAATGATGAGCAGGGAAATGGAGGGCAGGGGAATAGAGGGAAGGGGAATGGAGGCAGGGATATGGAAGGTAGGGGAATGGAGGGCTGGGGTATGTAAGACAGGGGAATGGAGGGCAGGGGAGTGGAAGGTAAGGGGTGGAGGGTATGGAAATGGAGAGCAGGAAAACTGAGGGCAGGGGAATGGAGGACAGGGGAATAGAGGGAAAGGGAATGATGGGAAGGGGAATGGAGGAGAGAGGAATGGAGGGTAGGGCAACGAAGGGAAGGGATATGGAGGGCAGGGGAAAGGAGGGTAGGGGAATGATGGGTAGGGGAATGGAGGACAGAGGAATGGAGGGCAAGATATTGGAGGGCAGGGGGACGGAGGATAGGGGAATGGAGGGCAGGGGAATGGAGGGCAAGGGAATGTAGGGTAGGGGAATAGAGAACAAGAGAATGGAGGGAAGGGGAATGTAGAGCAGGGGAATGTAGGGCAAGGGAATGGAGGGAAGGGGAATGGACGACAGGGGAACGGAGGGTAGGGGATAGGAGGACAGGGTAATTAGGGCAGGGGAACGGATGGTAGGGAAATGGAGGGCAAAGGAATGGAGGGCAAGGGAATGGAGGGCAAGGGAATGGAGGGAAGGCGAATGGAAGGCAGGGGAATGGAAGGCAAGGGGATGGAGGATAGGGAATGGAGGGAAGGGGAATGGACGGCTGGAGAACGGAGGGTAGGGAAATGGAGGACAGGGGAATGGAGGGCATGGTACTTAGGCTGGGGATGAAATACTTACATACTTACGAGCCATTACGACAAGATTTTGCCAAAAGTCAGGAAAACATAGAGTTACTATGAACAAGTATGTTACGTGTCGTCATGTGTTGCGTTTGAGAGGGAGAAATTGCATGTTTGTGGACAGAATGCCAGCAGCATGCGCGTGAGTGAGACACACAAAAAAGGCAACTGCTTTGGCCAGAGGAGTGACACATGACAGTCACTCAAGATGTCACTCACTGTGCATTCGTATTCAACCTTCCTGATACCCAGTTGGGAAGTACCGATTATATATTTCTCTAGTCGGTGGCTGACCACCACCCACGACCTAACAAGTAGAGGAGAATAAAGTGTGGTTGGGGTGGATGGGGTACTGCTCATGACCTATGTTGAGGTGGATGAGGTTCTGCTTATGACCTATGTTGAGGTGGATGGGGTTCTGCTCATGACCTATGTTGAGGTGGGTGGGGTACTGCTCATGACCTATGTTGAGGTGGATGAGGTACTGCTCATGACCTATGTTGAGGTGGATGGGGTTTCCTCATGACCTATGTTGAGGTGAATGGGATTTCCTCATGACCTATGTTGAGGTGGATGGGGTACTGCTCATGACCTATGTTGAGGTGGATGGGGTACTGCACATGACCTATGTTGAGGTGGATGAGGTATTGCACATGACTTATGTTGAGGTGGATGGGGTTCTGCTCATGGCCTATGTTGAGGTGGATGAGGTACTGCATATGACCTATGTTGAGGTGGATGGGGTACTGCACATGACCTATGTTGAGGTGGATGGGGTACTGCTCATGACCTATGTTGAGGTGAATGGGGTACTGTTCATGACCCATGTTGAGGTAGGGGGTACTACTCATGGCATATGTTGAGGTGGATGAGGCACTGCACATGACCTATGTTGAGGTGGATGGGGTACTGCACATGACCTATGTTGGGGTGGATGGGGTACTGCTCATAACCTATGTTGAGGCGGATGGGGTACTGCTCATGACCTATGTTGGGGTGGATGGGGTACTACACATAAACTATGTGTAGGTGGCCTATGTTGAGGTGGATGAGGTACTGCACATGACCTATGTTGAGGTGGATGGGGTACTGTACATGACCTATGGTGGAGTGGATGGGGTACTGCTCATGACTTATGTTGAGGTGGATGGGGTACTGCTCATGACCTATGTTGGGGTGGATGGGGTACTGCTCACAAGATTCTCTTCATTGATCCCCAATTAGTGATGGGACGAGCTGGTAAAACTAACTACCAACTACTGTGCATATCTTTTGTTCTAATGGGTGGTTGTCAGTAGGTGACCAATACTACATGTAGATAGTGAAAGAAGTTATCAATTGAAGGAAGGAATGTATGGACATACCAAGAGGAAGATGGTAGATCAGACTGCTGATAGCAAAGATAGAAGTAAGTTGAGAGGCGGCAGTTAGACGATGGTTCCAATACACTTACCTTACTGACTGACACAGTAGAACCCCCATCACCGCTCACCTTCCAGCGCGGCCTGTCGTACGGGAGTAGCAGACGAACCCTGTCAAGGCACCCACTCCCCGCTACGACAAACCGCCCTCAGGAACTGGCACCTGCCCTCGTAGCTTTGGGTGAACAGCCTAGTCCCGCCCATCACAAGCACACAAAGAGGAACCACCTCCACCAGCCCGACGGCCGACACCAGATTTACAAGGCAAGCCCGATTGTTCACCTGTACTCTTGGACCATATCTTGTGAAGGGAGTGGGTCCAGGTTAGGGTTTTCACGAAGTACACCTCTAGGTCTCGGTAAGAAAGCCCTAACCCTCTGAGAACACCCGCACTTTCTTGGCACCATGCGATACACCAGTTAACAGTGCCAGATTTTACATGCACGGTGTCTTTGCCGGTGAAATCCCGTACGCCCTGAAGGACTTCCGTGGTGCCGTAATAGCTGCACTTGTATTGATGTACAGCTGAAAGTGCGAAATAGACACCAGAGATTTCAATATCAATAATGATAGCCTCTGTTCCTTTGGAAGCCACGATGTCCGGCTTCCTAAAGGACCCCACAATCGGAATGCGGGGCTCACAGGACACTTCGTACCCCCTCTGCCTCAATCGTCCGGCCAAATAGGCACTGATGTTGTCGTGTCTCTTAACCCTCCCACCACGTGGGCACATCTGAGCGATATACCCAAGCGTATCGGTCTTATTACATGTGTCAGAGAAGCCGTTGATCTCGGGCCGGCCTCTGGCAGCACTGGCGGGGTGAGTAAAGCGCCAATCCTCACATGGACGGCCTTCACATAATCAGATCTGAGGCACGGTAGTAGATGGAGCGAAACCCGCACCGCCAACGGTGCTGATCAGATTAGCCCCCATACGCGATGGCGTTCGACATTATTACTCGCCTGCAAACCAGCAATGCACCCGGGTCCAGTCCAGCGCTGCAGCTTGCTCAACACTGCAGGCTCCCGGACAGCCGCCTGAACTACCGGGTCGGTCGAGGTGAGCAATTTCTCGAATCTGGCTTGTTTATTCAGCCGGACGATAGAGACAAAGTCCGTTCTACCAAGCCCATCTTCTCCTGCCGCCGAGTGGAAGTAAGCACAGGGCACGTCATGGGCTAGACGGAGCAAACGGCGAACCGCGACTCGCACTTGTCTGTCCATGCGTGCTAACTGTGTCTTATAGACTTCACTCACCACCAAGCAATGCACTAGTTATCTTAGGAATACTATCCGCTTTTGAGATTTTAGAGGGGCCCTGGTGATGTTGTGGAGCCCCTCTTCTAACAGGGCACCGTAGGATTTACGCCTTCCTCCTGCTCCGACGAGAATACCGAGGTACTTATAGTCGTCCTCAGCGTTCATGGAGCCGATATCGCTGCCCAAGGCTTGGAACGTCCTGCCTTTGTTGACGTACTGTCTTACGCCTGCCATCGACCTCCATGCTGAGGGAATGACATTTTCCCGGGTTTACTCGAAGTCCACCCCCCTGCAGGAGTCTCTGCTGTAATGTTAATTGCCTGCTGCAGGCCAGTCGGCGTCTTCGCCACCAAAACCAAATCGTCGGCAAATGCCAGTGCTGACACCTTTTGGTCTCCGAATCCAATTCCTACACCAGATTCCTTAACCCTTGCAACTCCCTCGTCAATCACAAGGTTGAAAAGGATTGGTGATAGCGGATTATCCTGTTTGACCCCACGAGTCATATCTATTCTCTCCGACATATCGCCGCTGCCTTCAATGTGGGTGAAGTCTTGGTCATACGTCGACATGACAGTTGCCCTGACGAGGGCAGGAATGCCCTTCCGCGACATGGTCCTCTCGATAGTGCTATGATTAACGCTATCGAATGCTTTGGCCATGTCGAGGAATGCCAGGTGCACACCTTGGGCGTGTGCCCGCGCACGACTGATGATCGCGTCCAGGATCGTGAGGTTCTCAAGGCATCCGTCTACAGGAACGAATGCCTTTTGAGCTCCATCGATCTGGACGAGGCTCGAGATGCGGCTGCTCATGATCTTATGGAGCAGTCGGACTACGGCACAAGAAATCGTGATAGGCCTGTAGTCTTTGGGTTCTGATGGGTTCGGTACCTTAGGAATCAGCACCGTACGATTTGCCTTGAATGGTTCCGTCAACGTTGACGTAGCAAGTCACAGGTTGTACATTTTACAGAGAATTCTTGGAGGAATGGACTTCAATAAACGCGTCTGCATTCCGTCAGGACCAGGGGCAGATGTCTTCGCGGCTTTGAGGTGGTGTACTACCTCACCTACGGTAATGACCTCTGCTAGTTGTCCATTTTCTAAGTAGCAATCGGTGATGACACGCTCATCCGGCTCAGATGGGCAAGAAAAGAGGGCTTCCAAAAGGAGTAGAGGCTTTCCTGCCCAACCGAAGTTGGTGGTACCTCCCAGTCAACTTTAAGGACCCAGTCTAGCGGCCAAAGACTTGTTCTGTCTGTAAAACCTCTGTATTTTTCGGTACTGTTCCCACCTGAGCCGGTTTCCGCGCAAAGGAACCTCCTCCGTACGGCGTTCGCTGCCAGAGTTCGCTGACTGTCTTGGTCCATCTCCCCCACGATTCTGGCCGGCTTGGGGCGAGCCACAGGAGCTAATCAATTGCCTTGCATGCTCTGTGGCTACCGTGATCGCGGCAAGGCTGTCAACCTGACGCAAGTGATTCAGGGCAACATTTAAGACATCCTCACCCCACGATGGAGTTGTAGGGCCATTTCCGAGCATGTCGAGATAGGTGGCAGTCTCCGCGATAAAGGAAGCAACGGACTGGGATTGGGGAACCCGCGGAGTGTCTGGGACAGATAAAACCGTGGGATCGGCCTTACGGCCAGAAGCGGTAGACTCCCCTCCTCCGAGGACAGCCCCCACTCCCACACCTGTGAGTTGGCACGCACACGCCTACTTGCGCGTGTTGCTTCCTCCGGGACGCCACTCCGCGTATTGCTTCTTGGAGTTGCCGGGACACGCTTCCCATATGACATACTACCAGTCACCTCGCCTTCACCGGTTTCCTGGTGAAGATTATGTCCAAGACCAATTCCTGAACCCTGGTCTTATACGACGCTTTCCTTCGACCGTCCTAGAGGGAACAATCGCCTGCAACCGCTGGTTCAGGCCAAGGCCAGCAACCAGTGAGGGACCAGATGCCATCTTCGCCTCTACCCTAGCGAGGAGCTCTACTTCCTCATCGGTCCATCGATCCTTAGATAATACGTGTCGTGTTGCCAACTCTTGGTGGAGAGAGTTGGCGTGTGCCTGCCTTTCGTGAACCCTATGGCCCCAAAAGCTGGCAAAGGTGGTCCCACAATGTGGGCAAGTGGGAGAACGGTCGTCGGTCGTTCCCCTTGGCTATTATTGGCACCCGACCTACCAACAGTGGCTGGCACGCTAGTCCTTGAGGATTGGTTCTCCGTAGCGGGTGCCACAGAACGAAAACTGTGACAAGGGTGGAGGCTCCGAAAGGGATCGCACACTACTGCCGCCCGAAGGAAGCTGAGGACTGCAGTCAGATGATAGAGGTTGTCGCTGTGCTTCAGTCCTGAGATTGCCCTTTGGTAGTTGTCCTACTGTACCAACAAACGGAGCTGAAAAACTTCCGATTCTCAGCTGTTGGTTAATATATGTTAGATAACCAGTCAACGAAAGTAGGGCTTCAAGTTTGCAATCACTCAATTTACTCGGCTTAAAGGCTTTATAAAGCGAACGATAATACTTTTGCGACTCTAAGAGAGTATTGAGGTGGATGGGGTACTGCTCATGACTGAGGTGGATGGGGTACTGCTCATGACCTATGTTGAGGTGGATGAGGTACTGCTCATGGCCTATGTTGAGGTGGATAGGGTACTGCACATGATCTATGTTGAGGTGGATAGGGTACTGCTCATGACCTATATTGAGGTGGATGGGGTACTGCTCATGATCTATGTTGAGGTAGATGGGGTACTGCTCATGATTTATGTTGAGATGGATGGGGTACTGCACATGATCTATATTGAGGTGGATGGGGTACTGCAAATGACCAATGTTGAGGTGGATGGGTTAGTGCTCATGACCTATGTTAAGGTGGAGGTGGTACTGCACATGTCCTATGTTGAGGTGGAAGGGGTGATGTTCATGACCTATGCTGAGGTGGATGGGATACTGCACATTAAATATATCTAGGTGGATTGGGTACTGCTCATGACCTATTTTGAGCTGGATGGGGTACTGCATATGACCTATGTTGAGGTGGATGGGGTACTGCTCATGATCTATGTTCAGCTGGATGGAGGACTGTTCAAGACATATGTTGAGATGGATAGGGTACTGCACATGACCTATGTTGAAGTAGATGGGGGTACTGCACATGACCTATGTTGAGGTGGATGGGGTACTGCTCATGATCTATGTTGAGGTGGATGGGGTAGTGCTCATGATCTATGTTGAGGTGGATTAATTACTGCTCATGATCTATGTTGCGGTGAATGGGGTCCTGCTCATGACATATGTTGAGATGCATTGGGTACTGCACATGACATATGTTGAGGTAGATGAGATACTGCTCATGATCATTGTTGAGGTGGATGGGGTACTGCTCATGAACTATGTTGAGGTGGATGGGGTACAGCACATGACCTATGCTGAGGTGGATGGGGTACTGCTCATGATCTATGTTGAGGTGGATGGGGTACAGTTCATGAAAAATGTTGAGGTGGATAGGGTACTGCACATGATTTATGTTGAGATGGATGGGGTATTGCTCATGATCTATGTTGATCTATGTTGAGGTGGATGGGGTACTGCACATGACCTATGTTGAGGTGGATGGGGTACTGCACACGAAATACGTTGAGGAGGATGGGGTACTGCTCATGACCTATGTTAAGGTGGATGGGGTACTGCTCATGCCCTACGTTGCGGTAAATGGGGTACTTCTCATGACAAATGTTGAGGTGCATGGGGTACTGCAAACGAACTATGTTGAAGTGGATTAGGTACTGCTCATCATCAACGTTGAGGTGGATTGGGTACTGCTCATGACCTATGTTGAGGTGGATGGGGTACTGCACATGATCTATGTTGAGGTGGATGAGGTACTGCACATGATCTATGTTGAGGTGGATGGGGTGCTGCAAATGACCAATTTTGAGGTGGATGGGTTAGTGCTCATAACCTATGTTAAGGTGGATGTGGTACCGCACATGTCCTATGTTGAGGTGGATAGGGTACTGCTCATGAACTCTGTTGAGTTTGATGGGGTAGAGCTCATGACCTATGTTGAGGTGGATTGGTTACTGCTCATGACCTATGTTGCAGTGAATGGGGTACTGCTCATGACTTATGTTGAGGTGCATGGTGAACTGCACATGACACATGTTGAGGTGGATAAGATACTGCTCATGATCAATGTTGATGTGGATGGGGTACTGCTCATGACATATGTTGAGTTGGATGGGGTACTGGACATGACCTATGTTGAGGTGGATGAGATACTGCTCATGATCTATGTTGAGGTGAATGGAGTGCTGTTCATGACATATGTTGAGGTGCATAGGGTAATACACACGACATATGTTGAGGTGGATGGGGTACTGCACATGACCTATGTTGAGGTGGATGGGGTACTGCTAATGATCTATGTTGAGGTGGATGAAGTAGTGCTCATGACCTATGTTGAGGTGGATGGAGTAGCGGTCATGACCTGTGTTGAGGTGGATAGGGTACTGCACATAACCCACGTTGAGGAGGATGGGGTACTGCTCATGATCTATGTTGAGGTGGATGGGGTACTGCTTATGATCTACGTTGAGGTGGATGGAGTAGTGCTCATGACCTATGGTGAGGTGATTGGGGTACTGCTCATGACCTAG
>JAUUDZ010436857.1:0-13360 GCA_032361705.1 Panulirus versicolor
GAGAGAGAGAGAGAGAGAGAGAGAGAGAGAGAGACAGACAGACAGACAGACAGACAGACAGAGGTAAGGAGGGAGGGAACTCAAAGAAAATAGCAGAATAAATGAATGACACATACTGAAAAGTAGAGTCAGTCAACAATTCTGTAAATATGATTCAACACATTCATACATCGAACACTACCAGACGCTGGCAAGTTTACAATGAAGAGTTCGTTTATCCTGAGAAAATATGTTGGTTTTTCTCTCTCATCTAAAACATCAGTTATTGTTAAATGTGGAGAGGATTACTAACATCAAAAAGGAGAGATTGTTTATACCTTGAGACTGTAAATCATATTCAGTATGAAATCTTTTGTAATTTGACATTGTTATGTGCAAGTCAGTAACTCAAGATGATTCACAAATGTGAAGCTAAAACTCGTCTGAGGCTTAAAACACTGCACACCTGACTATGTCGATCATTTAAAGACACACGGCTGTAAAAACTTTGAATTATGAGGTAAATATTTCACAGATCCAACCACGTTAGTCATTTGCAAACCAGAAATTAAGAGTGCATTCTTCTACACACATGGCACCATAAATCAGTTAAAAAACCAAAGTTTCAGTAGCAAGATCACCCGTGGACCATTGCTTCATAATTTCATGTTGCAAATCATTTTCGATCCAAGGAGCCGAAAATCACCTACATACTAGATGCAGCCGAAAATCATTTTCAAACTAGAGGAAAATTTAAGTCATTTTCAAAAAAGGGAAATATAGATGTTTTACAAACATGGGATTTGTAAATCATTTACAAAACATAGGATGATGTAAATTATTTACAGACCAGAGGGAACTGTAAATCATGATGCATAAGCGAGTCTTGAAAGTTAATCTCTCTCTTGATATTTATCACTAGGCTCCTGTGGCTCTTCAGTGCTCACTGTTTAAACAGCGTTGCATATGCAATTCAAACTGGGATGCAGATTGATGCATATCTGGCTGCATGTTGCATGGAAGCCCTGGGCTCTTGAATTTATTGCAGGCATATTCAGGAGTAATGTAGGATATGCCGTTGTATGAACGAGCAAGTGATTTGCAGTAAAATTCTCAAGTGATGTATTGCACGGTACATGCGGTAGTCCCTTCCACTCTCTACTATGGCACCGTCGCTCTGTGTGGGTTGTTGGTATATCCTTATCTCTGTGAGATATAGCTTGATGAAGAGGAAATTAATTGTTGGGTTTAGTTGGAAAATTCACAGTTGGGGTTCTCACAGTCTGTAGTTAATGGTCTCACGATCCAGAGCTAATGGTTTCATGATCTAGGGCTAATGCTCTTGTGTTCTAGAGCTAATGGCTTCACGATCAAAGGCTAATGGTCTCATGAGGCTAATGGTCTCATGATAGGTCTTGCCATACTCGTTACGTCTTCAAGCTAAGTGGTTCCCCATTATCTAATGCTGTTAGTAGTATCTCTTCCTTTTAGTCGAACACCCATTAACATTTTCCGTTAAAACTTGCTGCCCTTATGATGAAATACTCGTCATTAAGTAATATCGTTTTCAATACGTCCTTGACATCCTTTCCATTATCTAGTGTTGGTAACAGTGTATCCGCCAGCCTTGTGGCTACCCATTAGACAGCAGTGTTACCAGTGCTTATTCGTGTCCAGTGGCACCCAACTAACTGACTCAACATTAGCTGACAATGCTACTAAAATTTGCCCCAAGCTTACTGGCTTCCCTTAAGCTCATACCATTATCAACAATGCTTCCTCCGTCCAAATGGCTGGCCATATCCCTCCCGTCCCTCTACCAGCACATTAACTAATGGACACCAAATGTAACGATGGCAATATAGATAGTTCTGCTTCGCCCGGCTGGATCTTTACTTAATGGTGGATTATTCCCTCCATCCGGCTCCTCACTCACTTCTCTCTTCCACTTCGCCTCTTTCTTCTCCCTTCTCCTTCCACTTTCTTCGCCTTTCCCATACTACTCTAATCCTTTCGTCTATTCCACCACATTCATCCTTCCACATCTCCGCCTTCGTCCATGCTATTAACATCTCTCCCTTCCCCCATTCATACCCCTTGGTTCCTTCTGTATCACTTAAGGGGTAAGTTGAACGATTTTCGCTGCCGACCCGCCTCCCTCCATCCCTCCCTTACCTCTTACCGACCACACTCCATTAGCTCCGAAAACAGAGTTCCGTCGATGGAAAGTTTGCTCACAAGTTCCAAATATTTACAGTTGAGGTATGGGGCTTCTGTAGGGGTTGAGTGTGATTGAGTTTTTGAATAAACGATAACCTGCCAGTGCCATGCTGCTCATTTCCCATTCTCTCTATAGTAAAAGGTAAAATGAAAATGATAGAATGAAATTTGAATTTGCCCTTTCAATAGGGCATTATATAGCGTTACAGGAATGAAGTTATTAATTATTCGTAACGAGTGTAATTAAAGCTTTTGATATGGTGTTCGGCAGAATATGCCTGTTGTTTATATGCAGAACATTATACGTGTGACATATGAATTGTATGTGATTTGAATTTATTTCATGTTGTATTGTGATAAAAAAGTAAATTAATGAATAAATTAATATTTGTGTGTAGTTTAATATGATTTCGTTTTTTTCTTAGTAATGTGTTGAATGGTGCCATTTGGTGTGTGTGTGTGTGTGTGTGTGTGTGTGTGTGTGTTGACATATTACATTATGTTGTTATCTAAATCCATAGGAATAAGTGTTTTTCATTATGGATATTCGTCTGCTTTTTTTTTCCTATTTTCCCCTGCCGTTCGAGAGCCTCTTTTGTTTACTTTCCATCAGCACAGAGAGAATGAGTGAAAAACCAAACACCTGGACTGGTGACGTGGCTGGAGTGACGTCCTAAAGCCAACACTGGAGCAGAATCAAAAATAACTCGTCCCGTTCCCTTAAAAGAGATTCTAGCATGATCTACTTTATACACGTGTCGGAGTTATTTGTTTTGAAACTACAACAGATAAGAAAAGAAATGTGAAAAACTGTATAGAAAATACAATACATCATGCTTTGAGTTCTTGAGGGTCAGAAAAAGGGAGCGTGAAATATCAACTGAATATATTTGTTGTGATTATACGAAACTTAGAACAAATTGATCCCTTCTTACCGAGTGATCAACAGAGATTAATGATAATAAAGGAAACAACAGACTATGTACCGCTGTCTCGGTTGGCCTACGGTGTCGTCCTGCACACAGTAAACACGTCTCAACCAACAACTTAAAATTCAATCAAATTCCTTAAAGCTGACTAGATAGACTAGTGGAAATTACGTAATAATTCAGCATTCATATCCTTGGATTAAAGTGATAACTAGTATTACATTTGGCCTTTTATAAACATGTATGATAATGTGGAGTTCAGACGAAGGCATGACTCTTCTACAGAGAAGTGAGAACGTTCTCATGAACAAGTGTCTGTATGTTATGCTGAAAAATTCACAGTGCTTTATACTTTGCTTAAAATTTCATACAAACGTAGGTCGAGAAATTAAGAAGAGGATAAAGCTTAAAGTGTTGCTATCTTTCTGAATGCATACATGTGTTCCCTGCAGAAACCTTTCCTGCAAAAGTCGTGTTTGTAGACATGGAAAGTGTAAAGCACTTTTATCAGTGGCTGAGTGGGTGTGAGTCGAGATAAGACCGTCTTACACCGAATTCTAAAGTAAATGACGCCATCTTCCCCAAACAGTGACGTCAACATGTTGTTTACGTCCGCCAGAGGAGGTCATCATTCCTCTTACATCCGGTAGTCAGCATGGTGCACACGGCTGGGAGGTAACGCTTTGGAATCCTTCGTTCCTATGCAGCCAAGACCCGCGTTATTTGGGTCACCAGTGACGTTTGTATCGTTAAGCTAAATCAAAGCAATTTGACCTACTAGCTCCAGCTTCATGTAAAGTAAGAACAAACCCAACCACAACTCAGTAAACATAAAAAAATGGAATAGTTTAGTAGACGGAAGCATGCGAGTATGTGTATATATTTCTATGCCTCTTGGTTTACCAAGGGAGACAATATAAAAGAGAAAAACACTGTAAAAAAAATTTAAGGCAAAATCTTTACTGCAAAATGCAGAAAGATTATGTAGGTAGGAGGGCGCGCTTGTCAGTAGCGAGCACAGACAAGGTATGTTGTCTGGCCAGCTGATCGCTACGGTACATTGCTTCTCTTTTCCTTCTGAAAATTCCATATTCTATCTATCTCTTTTACCGATAATTCCAGTTTTCTGTTCTTTGATCATTTGCCACATTTACAAGTGTTTTACCTTTGAAATACTTGACTATTCCCTCGTCTCATCATTATCGAAAAGATAAACATAAAGTAAATATATAAGTGAGCAATAAGAGTCAGGTGTAGTGAAGACCTCTCGTAAATGGGTTAAAACACTTACGGTAGTTTCCTCTCACACTTGTAACCTCAGGCTTGAGTGCTGAGGATGAATGTTCGAGTGAGTGATGATGATGCACTCTTGCTGAGTGCTGGAGCCAGAGTTTCTGTTCATATTTAAGAGTGAGTGGTAAGACTTTTCCCGTATGGGCTGAGTGTTGATATTCTTTTAGTAGAATTATGCTCGAGCGTTGACATTTATTTTGTAAGAATCTGAACATCTCTCATTATCTTAATATTATATGATCACTTACTGATAACATTATATGATCACTTGCTGATAACATATTATGATCACTTGCTGATAACAATGTTCTCGTGTGTCTGAATGATGATGTTTGCTTCTGCTCGGAGGGTTTTAGTTGCTTACTTTTGTGCCACTTTTATTTTTGTATTTTTTTAAGCTTATATTCACGCGTTTCTACCTTTTATTCTGCACTTCTTTTCTGTTAACTAAAACACAAGAGCTTTCGAGCGATATTGCTTGAACATGACACGTGGTATACTCATGTCCTCTGGAACATAACACGGAGGCTGGAGCATGCCACGAGGAACACTCGCGTACTCAGACTAATGGCGACGTTGTCTGATTCCTAAGTGGACTTCCAGCCGATACGAAAGTTCACCGAAACTGTGATAAATAACTTGTAAAGTGAGGAAGTCCCTCGCCTTTTAGTCCTTCTGTTTCCCCGCCGCAGATTTCCCTCAGAACATAACCAGGATCATTAAACTCGACTCATCTGAGAAAACTTAGGTGACACCTCGACAAAAGACAGATTATATCTAGCGAGGAGGATTTGTCTCAGTTCTCCCCAACTTCTGGGGTTTTCTGGGTTATGAGTTCATTTTTCGTGGCTGTATTAAGCGTCTCATGGGGCTGGAAAATGCAAAGGCTTGCATGGTGTGACTAGAGAGATGGCTCCATGCAAAGTGTTGCAGGTATTGTTAAGAACGTAATGCACGTCACTTCAAGAAAACTTCCATAAAACCTCTCTTCCTCTTGGTAGTGAGTCTCAGAATGATACGGTATGACAGAGTTCGTTTGAGATTTTATTTTACCTTGTGAGATATTTGTGCGCTTTTGCAGAAATATAGTAGAAGATATCTGTCAATTACTGCATAATTTCACTGATATATTCCCTTCCTCCTCCCGCTGTAGAAATGTAGAAACCTGCTCCTTATACCAGTCGTTCCATTCTGGGACTCACAGTGACAAACACATTGCCAGTGACAGGTCCCTTGACACAAATGAGGTCCTATGGACACCGCTAGCCAAAAGAAAACAGCCAGTGGCCCTTACCCTTAACGACCAGGGGCCCAAAAGAGGCAGTACTTGACCCTGAGATACCCCTTTCATCTCTGTGAAGAACTACATTATACCAAATTACCCACCAAGTAGCATCACAGTCGCCTCAATCAGGAGCATAGACTCAGTTTCCCATGCCACTCCTCAGACCAGTAATGACATCCTGCCTCCTGCAAAGCAATTGTTATGACAACTTTTTCGTCTCTATCTCCTGTTGTCGCCAAGACTTGGTTCAAACAAGTGAGGACGAAAAGTCTGCTTCCCTGCTCCCCGCTACAGCCTGTCCCTGCCACTAGAAATAATGAATTTTCTTGATTCCTAAAGTCACTATGAATATTAGGATACATCAAGTCATAGTACTTATACAAGGTAAGTTTACCTTTGATATAGAAATCACCTGATCACAAGGGTAGATTTCCAATGACAATGGGCCAGTCGTTGATTCTAAAAGTGAGTAACTATGATGATATATCAGTACCTATGACGAAGTATCAATATCTATGATGAAGTATCAATATCTATGATGAAGTATCAATATCTATGATGAAGTATGAATATCTATGACGAAGTATCAATATCTATGATGAAGTATGAATATCTATGATGAAGTATCAATATCTATGATGAAGTATCAGTATGTAACAACCATGAGTTCTGACCTCAGTATTTACTAATCCCTTTCCATCCCCTGGATTCTACAGTTCCCTGGCGCCTCATAACCATAGTGATGCAATGTTCTTAGTTAAGAATGGAACATAAAATCACTCAAAGCCAGTTGAAAAACAGGAAAAAACACTTTTCTAGATCCCTGCACTAACGTCACTCACTGGTAATGGACATGAAAATATAACCGATGGAAACGTTGCAATATGATTCATATAGAATTGTACGATCTATGTTGTAATTAGCCAGAATTTGACCAGATCAAACTGTCGAATCAGACGTGAAAATTCTCAGTGTTTTTCAGATGGTTTCATTAGTTTGCTCTGCCTCTACGAACCTGAATGGCTTGCACGTCAATCACTATTTTCATCCATTACATATTATAGCCAATAGGAAAACCCAAGCTCAGAATTACCATTGAGAACATTATCTGAAATATATCCAGGACGCCATGACAACATTCGACACACCGAAAATCAGCTAAGCAATTACTGACACACTAAACTTTCCTTTGAGTCGGAAACCACCAAGTTTCACTTGGTCACTGAAATTCATGCTGCTTGTTTTATCCGTGGGACTTGACAAACAACCCAGTGCTTTCATCTGCATATTATTAGTGCTGAGGCTTTGTTCCTGACTCCGTAATTAGATGCTTTTCCTCAGCATTTCAGCTTCCAAAGTATTCGAGAGGGATTGTGTCGTGCACGTTTGGTATTAATTTGTATGCAGCAAACGGGGCACGTTATTATTTCCTTTATCTTTAAAGTCATTTTCAGAGCTTCAACCTTTTAGCTCTTAATCTCAGTAATGTAAAATATGTGCAATTCATTTTCCATCCATGGCTGAATGCATTGGATGAAATGGTTTCATCAACTGTGTTAATAATGCTCTCATGGGATGGGGTTCATGTCGTAGATATTGTTTACATTCTTCAGATGGTCGGTAAAGGTGTGGTCGATGCCCTTGTTAACGTTGGCAACGTTTTACCTGACACAGTCGGTGGTGTCGTTGTTATCGTTAATAGTTTACATCGTTACAAACATAAATATCTATATCGTTGTTTGCAGCGTTTACATTGTTAATACCGCCACTATCCTTACGTCCTTCAGTATCCTTCGAAATATTTTGTTTGTTTATATCGTTGACATCGTTAATATTGATACAATCATGAATATCCTTCAAACATTTCCAGCATCGTCCAAATGTTATATTCTGTTAATATCTTCCATTAGTCTCCTTCACAGTGATGGTACGGTTCTATCATCAACGTCATCAATATCGTTGTACCATCACTGATATCGCTGTACCATCACTAACATCGTTGTATCATCATTGATATCGTTGTACCATCATTAATATCGTTGTACCATCATTAATATCGTTGTACCATCATTAATATCGTTGTGCCACCATTAATATCGTTGTACCATTATTAAAGCAGATGATATCGTTATCATCATCATTGATGTTAATGTCGTTCTTGTGTCACTCACAACCTGAGGAGTTGCTCTCAGATCAGGTTTGTGTGGCTGGCAGTGTTGTGGACTTGGCAGGGTTCAGAGTCTGCTGGCAACCTGCCATCTACGGTGTTGGCAACCTGTGACACCCCAGGACCCACCACCTACAGTGACGGTGATCTGACACCCCAGAAGCTGCCACCTAATGTGCCGACAACCTGACACCCCAGGAGCAGCAACCTTGTGTACTGACAACCCTAGGAGTCGCCACCAACTGTGATGACAGCCTGACACCTCAGAAATTACCAGTTAGTGTGCCGGCAGTCTTACCAGTTAGTGTGCCGGCAGTCTTACTCCCAGGGAGCTTCCACCAGCCGATTTAGTCATCAGTCACCTGTCAGATGTAGGCTGATCAAGGCGTATACTCGATCACCTCAGGCGACCCTACCTTGGGTCAGGGTCACATCAGAGTGTAGCTGACCCCAGGGCACTGAGGCGTGATCCCCGAGCCATCTATCTCAGGGTCGACCTCACCCATACCAGAAATCCTTTGGTCGGGTTATTCCGCTCGATACACTTGGCAAACACAAGTGGTACAGACTCACCCAGTCTACCGTAGGGCGTCGGACACAGGTGCTAACTGACACACCTCGGTGTTAACTACACACCTCGGTGTTAACTACACAAGTCGGTGATAACTAGTGTTATATTCAGGTTAGAGTTACGGTCATATTTTGATAAGACTGTACTGATGTAACAGGTGTCGTGATGATCATGGTCTTGCAGTCTATGTGGTTTACAACTTTAACGATGATTCACTGGGTACATCCCTCACATTCAGACACCAGAAAGCCATAAACCTCATCCCTGGGAGAAAAGGTCTCAGCCTCCATGTGAAAGTTTCAAGAAGCAAGTCGTTATTGAGAAGGTCAGACGAAGGAACACCATAATCCTTATAAAGAATTTACCGCATAAAAATCCAACCAATTTTCTCCAGGTCGTATGACGTCGTTAATTGTTTTGATGTCAAAGTAATTAAACTAGTCAAGTCGACCAAAGATCAGTCAGATGGAGGCACGATCTTTCATTACAGCCAACCATGTTCTCCACCAGGAAACATATCACAGAATATTGGAAAGGGCGATGAATATTATACCGGGTGTTCCTCAGCGGCATTACTCATCCCTGTGGCTCAGCCTGCGGAGGTGGAATGTGGGAGGTGGAGAATGTGGTAGGTGGAGAATGTGGAAGGTGGAGAATGTGGGAGGTGGAGAATGTGGGAGGTGGAGAATGTGGGAGTTGGAGGATGCAGGATGTAGATATTCCATTATGAAGGTTATGAATCAAATGCTGAAGTAAAGATTTGTGTCATTTTTGAATTCTTGGGTTTTCTGAACTTTGATATTTCACTGAAATAATGTTTCATCATAGCTTATCTTTTTACCAGAACTGAAAGCATTCTTTGTCACATTCCCCATGTGACTTTGTTCATTTTTGGATAAGAAAAGATTTTGCAACGATGTTGATCTTTCCATAATATGTCGAAAGCCACCTTATCATGTGAGCTTGACATTAATGTTGTATGTACGTAATATAAAGGTGTTTGCTTTAACCCTCGCTCCGCAACACACAGCGAAGGTACTGTAATTGACCTGTGTGTGTGTGTGTGTGTGTGTGTGTGTGTGTGTTGTTTTGTGCTTTTTTATTTTTGTGTTTTTGTGTAAATTTGTATGTTTTTATATGTGTTTTTATATGTCTGGGTTTGTATATTTTTGTGGTAATGTGTATTATGTGACTAAGCAAATAAATGTTATTTTCGTGTGTTTGTTTAAGGATGTGTGCGAGTGTGATTGTCAGTTCGTTTCTCTGTCTGCGTTTGTGCATCTTAACGTATATGTGCAACACATATCTGGCAGTATGTTTGTCTCACTCTGTGCTCCAGATGGGATCTCGAAGATGAGATTCCCCAGTGTTCCCCTGGGTGGACATACTGATAGTTCATCAACAAATGGTGGCTCCTGATGATACGAGAGTCACACTCCTGAATACAGCACAAGAATGTTATGTTGCCTTTCAATATACCATTTCACCGGTGCCTGCCGTACGGTGAAGCTGCTCTCGATTGGTTACTTGTGCTCTATGTCTATCAACTGCCGGGCTTATTAAAGCCGTCAACGTCAAGTTATAACCAGCAAAATAATTCTGAGACCACAAACACAATTCTCACAACACAAATGACCCTTCTTCCCTCTGCTACACACACAGGAGGTGTTTGTACTTAACACAGTAGTTATCATCTGATCACAAAGTAAACACAGTAGTTATCATCTGATCACAAAGTAAACACAGTAGTTATCATCTGATCACAAAGTATAGTAGTCGGCAGTTTGTAAACACAGTAGTTATCATCTGATCACAAAGTATAGTAGTCGGCAGTTTGTACTTTGTAAACACAGTAGTTATCATCTGATCACAAAGTATAGTAGTCGGCAGATGAACACATTAAAGTCTATCATCAAAAGTTTTAATTTTTGTAGAAGCAATTATTGTTAGAGATGACAATAGAGGTATTCACTGCTAACTCTTATTATAGCCCAAATAACCATGACTAACGTTGGCTTTAATTTCCTTGATGGTGTATATTGCTAAGAGTCTTAATTAATTCAATCCCTCCAAATCCCTAGTAATTGTGATAATGATGATCTAATTAATGTTATTGATTATACCATTAGCACCATTTACGCGGTAATATGACTCATAGCATTAGGAGGGTCGTTGTATATAAAACTACAATTCCAAAATATCTGAGGTACCATTAAACCTGCAAACATTATTATTACCGTTAAATACGTTGGCATCGTGAAACTGCCACTCCCATTGTTACCGTCAAACAGTTAAGACCGTTAAAACTGTTAAGACCGTTGAAACTTTAAAGAACGTTGAAACTGTTACGACCGTTGAAACTGTTAAGACCGTTGAAACTGTTAAGACCGTTGAAACTGTTAAGAACGTTAGAACTGTTCATACCATTGATACCATCAGAGTCACTGGAGTCATTCTCTCTCTCATGCAGGTCACAGAGGCAAGTCAGAAACCGCAGGCCTTCGTCATGTGTTATGTCTGCCATCAGATATAGACTCAAGAAAGGTTGGAAGTCTCGAGAGCTGCACATAGGCAGGCAGAAGCTAAAGAATGATTTATGCAAGACCTTACAGCCTATACGTGTACCTCCATCTGCAGACAGACACAGAAACGGAGCAGGAGAAACTTTTGGATCTCATGGTGTACCCAGGGTCACACAGAGACACAGATACTGTACGTACGACACTAGGGCCTAGCTGTTCCCCTGAAGATACACACAGACATAGGAGCTACATAAAATGCACTTAAGTCTTTAAATGTGCCCTTTAAACCACGAATGTAAACAGAAACAGTCTAAATGGCATGAACCCAAACAGTATTCTCATACCTGATGTTACGTCGGCCTCCTTACTGCACTCACAATAATCGATGCACAGGAGGTGTGGCAGCGTTCGCAGCTCGGGCAGCATTGGAGAGGAATAGAAAAAGCTAAGACAATGATATGAGAACTGAGGGAAAACTGATATGCCCACCAGTTCTTGACGAGAACTGATAAGAGACGTTGATTTGGTGAAGAGCCAAGGCTGTGCCAGATAAGAAGAGGAAGAGGAAAAATGTATACATATGATTCTTGAGTTGAAACTCGGTACAGCGACGGTGAACGTTAGTTGGTGAATTTTTCGAACATGCAAATACACATAACATGAAAACAACATTCCTGAAGACATCCCGTTATGGAATGAGAATTATTCATAGTGAATGTCTTTCATATCAAACATGTGAAAAATGTTTTCAGTCTTTTGTAGGTCCAGACACTCATGAATACACCACCTTTGAAATGTCGCCCAGAACAAATATTTTGCTTTGCATCTCATTTCATTCATTAATAAACTGTGCCCGCAATAGGTGAACTTGTACCTTAAGAATGAAAATAGATGTGAAATGACTGATCAAAACCTATTAGGAAATAGAATGCTTTTAGTTATATAAATGAGAAATTCTTTATAACGTTCACTAATGTATGATTAGCAAGAATAGATAAAGTTAGATTTAGGATTCTTAAGACGCATGAACTAAAGATCCGTTTATCAGCAAAAAGAAACAACACAAACAGTTATGCAATGCTGTAGTGATTCATTGATGAATACCTCACGCACGAATACAAGACAATACAGAATCTTTTCCCAAGATTTTTTTAATCGAACTTTGTGAGTTTATATGAACGTCGAAGAATCTATCATGCGAGGATGGATTGTGATGCAATCAATACAAAGTATACAATGAAATATGACCAAAAATCGGAGGGATATGGCGTCTTTATTTGATTATCATTACAAGTCTCGAGAAATCCATTCACAGAAGTGACACAGTATGGGAGAGCCTTAGTGTCAGGAAACAGATAACAGGAGACATTGCCTTGCCCATTTCGTAGACATACAAGACCACCCATTAACCATATGAAGCTTGTATATCCCTCTGCCTCAGACACCAGCTTCCTGAGCCCATCCTTCAAACCATTATAAAACTCTGAGAGCGATTTTTGATAGATATAGGTACACACAAAGCTGATGCTAATTATTTCTATGCTTGTTAACAATAATGAGGCTTTTCACCAGTGTGAGTGGAGTGGTGGTCTGTAAAATGGCTCTGTACTTAGTCTTATAGTTGATCACCATATGCACTATTGTCACCTTAAGTGAACTTACAGATCATGAAGAAGAACATCGACGTGAACTGTTCATCATGGTAGCCAACACGAGGGACATAAGACTTAATTTAGTAAAATTTTGGTTTATCCCTATGTCTCAGTTACTTAATGTATATGTGATATTAGTTTGATCAAAAAATATTGACATTTTTCTACAGGTTGTATATCTTCGTTGTATCAGTTATTATCAATACATCAGACAAGCTAAGCTTCACCCTAACACACGAGTCACTATAAACGAAAAATATCACTGAGGCCTGAATAACAGAGCAGCAAAAGGCTTCCATATTAATATACATATTTGCTCAGCTTAGCGTCCGTGCAAATTAAAGCTTTTCACTCGTCTGGCGTGTGTACACAAAGCATCAGCGGATTTAATCACGCCTGTTATGATTCTTGCCTCTGGCAAACGTGAGGAAACATGAAAAATATATTAGCTAATGTAATTTCCTCATGACAAACACAACTCTCTCTCTCTCTCTCTCTCTCTCTCTCTCTCCCCTGTCGAAGAGAATAGCAAGAAAATATTTATCAAGAGCGACGGTGACAGGAGGCTTCAATAGATTAACGTTCGTGGGAGCTTCGTCTCTCATGGACTCCATCATTAGTGACGTGACAAGTTAATGTTGTTCTGTACGAGTCATATGGTCTTAGTCTAGATATCACTGTTTCTCAAGACTGATGCAAAGTAGGGTGTGTAGAATGTGTGTAGGTGTGTGTGTGTGTGTGT
>JAUUDZ010436868.1:0-13359 GCA_032361705.1 Panulirus versicolor
AGTAGTGCTACTCCTTCCCTTGCTCTTGTCCTCTCACTAACCCCTGACTTTACTCCCAAGACATTCCCAAACCACTCCTCCCCTTTACCCTTGAGCTTTGTTTCACTCAGAGCCAAAACATCCAGGTTCCTTTCTCAAACATACTACCTATCTCTCCTTTTTTCTCATCTTGGTTACATCCACATACATTTAGACACCCCAATCTGAGCATTCGAGGACGATGAGTACTCCCTGCGTGACTCCTTCTGTTTCCCCTTTTAGAAAGTTAAAATACGAGGAGGAGAGAGTTTCCAGCCCCCCGCTCCTGTCCCCTTGTTTGTTTGTTTATTTATTTTGTTTTGTCGCTGTCTCAAGCATTAGCGAGGTAGCGCAAGGAAACAGACGAAAGAATGGCCCAACCCACTCACATACACATGTATACTTGTCCACACATACAAATATACATATCTATACATCTCAACGTATACATATATACACACACTCACAGACATATACATATATACACATGTACATAATTCATACAGTCTGCCTTTATTCATTCCCATGACCACCCTGCCACACATGAAATAACAACCCCCTCCCCCCTCTTGTGCGCGAGGTAGCACTAGGAAAAGACAACAAAGGCATGTAATAATGCACCGAAACCACAGCTCCCTCTCCACATCCTTTACATTATTGTACTAGATTTTAAAGTATAATTAGAAGGAGCAGAGTTAGGATTTTTCCTCGAAGGCTCACATTGGAGATGCAGTCTTGGAAAACAACTTCATAGGTTGTGTATACCATTTTACCATATGATTCAAAGGTATAAGGGGAGTTGCTCTCCTGGGGAAGATTTCTTGACCAAATTTCCTCCCTAAAATATGAATAAATTGCTAAGAAATGTGGGGTATAACATAGGTACATCATTAATCCTCAAATGTCTAGCTTGATTTTCTCTTTCAACCTTCAAAATTCATGTTTTTCAGGACATTTAAAAAACATATTTAACCTTAGTTTCAAAAGTATTCATATAATGAAAAAAAAAGTCGGTTAAGTTTGCTTCATCTTCTGTCATTTAGATTATCTGAAGTTTTGTATTAGTTTCAGCACAATTTGCTAAAATGTGTGGATGTGAGGCCTTAGTGTCAAGTGAGTTGACATTGCACTTGTTTTATCATTTATTTTACATTCAGTAAAAAATTGGTCATAGGTTAATGAGTATTGGTTATGCATGTCTTAGTAAACTTTCAGAGAGAAGAGTATTGCAGTTATGCATTTTACTTTTTCACAGGTTTTGAAATCCCAGATGCTGATGCAGAGAAGCTTTTACGACCGGCAGACATCATTCGATATGTAGCTGATAAAGAAGATATTTATGATTAAGATCCCCATACAAAGCTGGACATTTTTTTGAAAGAGGCCAGCACTCATACATGGAAAACTTGCTTGTGTTAACTGCATTGACAGTGACCTTACAGACTCTGGCTATCACAGTGCAGTGCTGCTGTGTTCTGGTGCGATGTGTACGAAGCTGTAAATAATTTTGATTTTGAGGGAAAGGTCCACTAGAATTGAAATAAACCATCATTCAATATTGGTTCATGTCACTTTATTTTGGCTGTCATAGGAATTTGATTTATTCGTATTCCTTCACACATGACCAGATTTTTATTGAATACCTGTAATTAATATTGTATGTGTACAGATACTAAATAAAAATTTAGTGTTATATTGGTATATTATTAACCCATACCTTCTTGCTCCAGGTTCGTCTTCTGTGGGGCTTCTGCATTCCCCTGGCTGGAACCAGAGGTGTGTGTTTTTGTGGGAATGAGCAGAAAACAGATGAAAGAGTTGTGGAAGTTTCGTCATAAGCATAAGGGGTCTTGTTATGTGTTGAATCTATATGTAAATGCGGGATAGATGAGTGACCTGAATGCTGATGAGAAAGAGGAACTCGTACATGCCTGAAGAGTACTGGATCATGTGGATTTATTTCTGGTAGGGTGCCGCTTTTGATTGGGTTGGAAGAGCAGCTGCTTGATGCTTCTTAGGCCATTTCATCATGCATCTTTTTCTTGGAGAAGGTGGGGAATCTGTGTATATGGGTGGCCGAAGTGTAAGGCAGGGGTAATCTTTATCTTTCTACTATTGGTTGGTGTTTGTTATTAAGTGGTTTGGATGGGAAACCTAGGTCAATTGTTAAGAACCGATTGCCAAGCACATTAAGCATATGTTTCTAGATGGGTTGTGTGAAGGTTTTTCTGGCAAGTTTATGAGTATAGTTGGTTTGTGGTTGATTTTTATTTCTTGTGTATGAAGAAATTAAACTGGAATGGATCAGGAAATCTTGAGTGTGGGCTGGGTTGGTGCAATGACAATGAGAGTATTTTCTTTAATGTGCACCAGAGTTCATTGCTGTGGGTCTCCTGATTCATTATACAGGCTCATCAAAGCTTTATAACATGCACATAGATGGAGTGATAAGAGATGAAAGCAAAACTAGTGAAAGGGGTTGCAGAGGTGGTAGTGTTGTGGTGAGGTATAGTGGCTAGTGACAAGCCTGATTGTGGTCGACACTGTGTTGCTGAGAGTGAAGAGGAGCTACAGAAGGTTGTGCATTTTTTGATGCATGCAAGCTAAGGTGATTGAAGGTAAATAAAAGTAAAGTAATTGCATTTGAAAGGAAATAGAGTGGAAGGGTATATTTTCCAAAGCCCTAAAGAGAAAGAAGAAAGTATACTTAACTTATGGGAGAGAAAGATTGGAAGAGGTGACACGTGTTTGGTTGCAATCTTAGGTAAGTTTGATGATATGGGAAGAGAGCAGTACAAGATAGAAGTCGTTGGGCGCCTTAACGAAATAATGAAAGGTTAATATGCAAGTGTGTAAATGAAGAAAGGATGAAGGGACAGTATAATCCTCCCTTCCCTGACCTATGCACCCATAACATAGACAAGGAATGAGTCACAGAGGTCAAAAATTCAGACTGGAAAAGAGCCGTTTGAGAGGAGCATGTATTATGATGATGGAATGAGAGAAAGAAATGAGGGTGTATATAACAGTTTTGGTATGGTAGGGAATGCCAAGAGAAATGGATTGTAGAGTAAGTGAAAGTAATAATTTTACTTCGTTTGGGTATGTGGAAAGAATGCAAGATTGGGAGTTTACAATCATATGATAGTACAATAAAGGAGTTGGCATTGGGGAGTTTACAGTCATATAATAGTATGATTAAAGGGGATGGCATGACAGGAAGACCACCTGGAACATGGAGAAATAGAGTGGAAGAGTATTGGAGGGAGAGAAATGGTGGAAGAATGCATGGAATGGTGTATGCAAGGGAAGTGTGTATGGGCAAGGATGTGGAGACTTTTGCTGTGGCCACCCCCTTGGTGGGAGTTCCCTGAGGGATTGGGTGTCCAAGAAACAGATGGATAGATAGACATTTATAGCTGCATATCATTTCCAGTCTGCATAATTTTTTCAGCTTTTATTCTTGTATCATCTTACATTTATTTAAAAGCATTTTATTGTTTCTGTTGTCTTTCAACGTGTATACATGCTCCTTGGAGGATAGGGAAGATAGAACTACTCGTGCAACCTCCTGCTTGTTTAGATTGCAAAATCCTCCCATGGAGCTCGAGATGATTTTCCTTAGATGTTCAATCATCTGTTCTTGGGGCTTCCTCACTTTACAGAAGAGCAAACAAACATGAATTTATTTTATGTATATTCAATATACTTGATTGCCGTTTCCTGCATTTGTGAGATAACATCAGGAAACAGATGAAGAATGCCCATACAAGCACATATACATATATATATATATACACATATATACACATGTACATATTCATACCTACTTGCCTTCGTCCATTCCTCTCGCCACCCTGCCCCACAGGAGACAGCATCGCTATCCCATGCTTCAGCGAGGTAGCGCCAGGAAAACTGACAAAAAAAGGCCACATTCGTTCACACTCAGTCTCTAGCTGTCATGTGTAATGCACTGAAAACCATAGCTCCCTATCTGCTTCCAGGCCCCACAGACCTTTCTTTTTTTACCCAAGACATTTCACATGCCCTGGTTCAGTTCACTGACAGCATGTCAACCATGGTACACCAAATCATTCCAATTCATTCTATTCCTTGCACGCCTCTCGCCCTCCTATATGTACAGACTCCAATTGATCAAAATCTTTTTCAGTCCATCCTTCCACCTCTAATTTGGTCTGCTTCTTGTTCCCTTTACCTCTGACACATCTTTGTCAGTCTTTCCTCACTCATTCTCTCCATATGTCTAAATCATTTCAATACCCCTCTTCTGTTCTCTCAACCACACTTTTTATTTCCACACCTCTCTCTTACCCTTAATCACAACCACATACTGCCCTCAAACATTTCATTTCTAACACATCCACCATTCTCCATACAATCCTATTTATAGCCTATGCCTCACAACCATATAATATTGTTGGAACTACTGTTCCTTCAAACATACCCATTTTTGCTCTTCAAGATAATGTTCTCTCCTTCCACACATTTTTCATCGCTTCAAGAACTTTCACCCCCTCCCCCAACACTGTGACTTGATATCTAAAACACTTCACTTCCTCCAATTTCTCTCCATTCAAACTTACATCCCAATTTACTTGTCCCTCAACCCTACTAAACCTAATAACCTTTATCTCAACTTTCTCCTTTCACACACTTTCCCAAACGCAGTCACCAACTTCTGTAGCTTCTCACTTGAATCAGCCACCAGAGCTGTATCATCGACGAACAACAACTGACTCTCTTTCCAATCCCTCTCGTCCCCAACAGACTGCATACTCACCCCTCAATCCAAAACTTGCATTAACCTCCTTAACCACCCCATCCATGGGGACATCACACACCCCTGCCGCAAACTGACCTTCGCTGGGAGCCAATCGCTCTTCTCTCTTCTTATTCATACACATGCCTTACATCCTTGGTAAAAAAAATATACTTTACTTCACAAAGAAGGAAATAAGTAAGAGAGAAAGACTGCAGTGTTCTCTTCCTGGACACCAGTACCTATGTGCTACCTTGCCAAAGAAAGGCACAGGGGTGTTCTAACTCAAACTTTACTCACACCCATATGGCAAAGTAGCAGCAAAGAGCACATCTTGATATAAGCTGCTGATCCACGTTTGAACACCTTCACAGTGTGGATTCTTAATGAGAGATTGCAAAAGAAATTGAAGTACATGCTGGTTTAGTATCTTAGTAAAGGTTTCGAGACATTTTTGAGCTTATTGGAGTAAGAATTGGCCTCTGTGAATGACAGATATCAGTTCAAGCTCAAATTCTTGGCATGTGCTATTTTGATTCACTGTATTGTGTCTATGAGTTGGTTTGACCTCCCTATTTATTTATTTATGTATTTACTGTTACCCTTGGGTTCCTGAAACCCCAAGGCTGCAGTACACTTGGTGGCAGGGACAAGACAAGATGGATTTTTTTTTAAGCAAGAAATTTTTGAAAAGATTGCACTCTGTTTTGTTAACATTCTGCTTCCCTGTACAGATATATGCAGTATACTGACTTCACGATACACGTTTCTCCCGTTATCATGACGAGATCTCCCTATAGTTAAAATTATCTTACTCCAGGGTCTTCCCCTTTTCAAAATAAACATCCATGTGCTTATTGTAATGATTAAAATGCCTTGCTTGGCCCTGCAATCAAAACATTTACATTTTTTATGTGCACAGGTTTCTAAAGATATAATTTTTCATTAACTTTATTCAAATTAAATTTTAATATAAAAGTAAATAACTGTCACTAGCTTACAGAATATCTTACTACCTTGCTACCTTAAACATTTTAGAAATTTTCTGCTATATATATTTACAATATTCAAGCAACATAGAAGAGCTGTAGCATTAACAGTTATATACTGTTCTGCCCCTTTTGTTAAGTAATTATGATAACCTCTTCAGTACTGTGTATATGTTCTACATCAAAGCAAAATTACTAATTTTTTTCAACAAGTAGAAAAACTTATAAAACTGTTTTTGTACATATTTACACCCATTACTTTTAAAGGAAGATATTGCATCCATATCTACACCACATATTTTCAAAAGAAGATATTCTAAGAGATACAACTAATGCTCAACAACAAAAAGCTTTATTTATACAAGAAACTCTTAGCATATTATAAAACATCAACCCATTTATATAATTTTAAAGTTTTATCTGTTAACAAAGCCAAGTAATCATTTTGGTTACTTTTCACTGGAAATATGTCTAGTATGGTATCTGAACACTTGAGCTGCTGTACACAAGATGTAGATGACAAATCCCATACACATGTACTCTGGGTGGACTCATCACAGGCACATACCAAAACATTCCCCTCCTGGAATGGATTAACAAAAATACACGATCGGGAAAGCACCTTCTGTGTAGTCCCTCCTCGAAAGGTGTGGATAGTATTTACTGTGATAACATTATTTAGTGCTGCAGAATCAGTGCTAATATTAACCCTCTGAAGTTCACACACTAAATGTCTTGCATGAGGATGCTTTTGACTGGGGCGACATGAAACTAAAATATGCCGAGTGGATTTCTCACAAGATACTGACGTAAATGGGCCCTCAAGTGGCAATGGATGTTCCTGCACTCTGTCTTCATTCACCTCAATAAAGGAGCATGACTTTAGTCTTGCTACAATCAAACCTCCATTGCTAAAGTCAGCCTGAGCATGAAATGGGACATAACACATGGATACCACAGGCCCACCACACCCACTTCCTTTTATTGTTCTAAGAGGGCCTGTTGTTTTGCGTGTGTCATACTGAATCACACTGCCTGTTGCAGTACCAACAAAAAACTGATTAGCTTCATCAGTATTCCAGCAACAACTCCACAAAAGAGCTTCAGCTGTGAATGATCCTACTGGAGAATTACTGCATATATTTGTTAATTTTACCATCTTATCCATTCCCACTGAAAGCAGCAGGTCATTTTTGGCTGGATTAAAACACAAGTCCCTGATCTGCTTTTGATGAATGGGTACATACCTCTCAAACTTCAAGTCTAACATATTTAATTTCTTAACACCATATCCAGGAAACATTGCTACCTGACTTGGCATGGATATCACCATCATACTGAGCCATTCATTGTATGCCATAACTCTACACCCACTGTCCTTAATTATGTCCACACCGGAGTGCATTATTAGCTTAAACTTTCTCTGAGAACTACTTCCAGCACTTTGTGACATATTTATTCCTTGTGAACCACTAATAGTAGGTGTGGCAGTCCTCAAAAAATTTAATTCTTCTTGAAGCTTTATCACTAACTGTGTCTTAAGCTCATACTTCAATTTAGTTTGTGCATGTTCAAGCTCTAATCTTCTTCTTGCTTCTCTTTCCTTTTCTAATTCATTGAAAACCCTATCTCTCTCTGATGTATCCAGCACTTTCAGAGATTTAGCATACAACACTCTAATATCTTTCTTTGTAGCTTTGGCATTGCACTGAGGACACTTTCCTTTTTGGCCTTTTAGCCATTTCTCAATACATGCAAAGCCAAATAAATGTCCACATTTGAGAGAGGATAAACGGTGTTCTCCCGAATTTCCCCAAGGTTCAAGACATATTGAACAGATTTGACCCTCATCATCTGACTCAGGTGAAGGTGATTCTTGAGTGGGAGCTGCAATTACAACAAACATTATTCAAAAACACACAATATCACTCAGTTCTACAGTAAACAAGAGCCTCTTCACACAGAGGTTTATTAAAAATGCATACATAATACTATAGTATATAACAATCCCCTTGGAAAGTTGTGTGTATTTATAATGCAACATCTAACAACCACCACCTTCAATAAGTATATACATCTGGTCCCACATTTGATGACACAACATGAACACAGTTAAAGTGAAATGCGAAAAGGATAAACAGTGTTGTTACTAGCCCAGTCTTCTTTGGAGGAAATATGGCTAAGGAGAAACAGGATAGTTTAGTAATTTCAATTCTATAAATGACTTTGATGGTATAAATTTCTTTCTATCTCTGATGCCTATTCCCTTAGGGAACTCCCTCACTGGGGTGGCCACAGCAAAAGAGTACCCATAACTGGTGCGCTCCAGTGCGGCTTCTTAGCCTTCAATGACTCGCCCTTAACCACCAGCAGAGAGCAACTGTAGTGCAATATTTTCAGAAGCTCCTATTTTAAGTTCCCATTGACTATTTCTACCTAATGTTCCTACCAGCTACTTTTACTCAATGTTCCTATCTACTATTGCTACCTATAGTTTCTACTTAATGCACATCATACAGGAAAAACTAGAGTTACAAAGAATTATCCTACATTAGGCCATAATTGGAGTGTTTCTTTAGACTGAGTACCACACTTAAGCATAAAGAACTACTAAGTTCCAGAGGAGGGCAACAAAGTTGGTACCAAAATTAAGAGCTGAGATACAGGGAATGACAAGAGGTCTAAAACCTATCAACCATGGAAGTGAAAAGAGTAAAAGGTAACTTGATTATAACCTTTAAGGGGTTACAAAAGATATAAGGAAGTACTTTTAAAGTATAAAGGTAACTGAAGAATAAGCTGAGTTATTTGTGAATGTGAATACATTACAAAAGTTTATAAAGTTATATGATACAGAAAGCTCAAGAGATAGGTCCCTACAAGTGTAAAACCCTTCCCCATAAAATGCAAATAGGTATTCAAAATAGGCAAACCAAACAATTTCATAACCACCCACAAAGCTCAAAGCAGAAATTAAAATTTTGCCCCTCCCTCACACTTCAGTCACCTGTTCTCACAGATACCCCATCCCAGCAAAACACACTCACAAAAAAAAAACCATCCCCAGCAAAACACACTCACAAATAAATAACCAAACAAACACTACACAGTAGGTCACAACCCATTCATGAACTTCATTCCACCAGCTGAACACCCATATGAAAATACACTCTCCAGACCATAACAGGTCACATATGAACATTTGCACTCTGGGCAACAATATGGAGATTTCAACATGTCACAGGAACCCACTTGCCCAAGGTATAACTTCCACACTGAAAACACCAAACACTTACTCCTCAACCGCCCTGTACTAACCAAACCCATGTGGTCTTGATTATTAGACAAAGCTAACGTTTTCAGGTTCGTGGGAGCCTCACATAAAAGGGGTCCTGGGGTTACAAGGGTCAAGCCCCCTTCATGTTGTCTACTTACCCACAAAACAAGAAAAGGTTATATGAACTTTTGGATTGGAAAAGTTTAGAGACTAATTTTAATTCAAATGGAAATTAATTACCTTGAATAGCTTTCCTTGGAGTGGTATTACATGATGGGCCTGCCTGACTTCTTGGTTCAAGAACTGTGGTTGGACCTAATGGCTGTCCAGCTTCAGCTGATGCAGCACTTGAGCTCGGCTGAACTTCAGTTGCAAGTAAATTCAGTGGCTGTTGAGCTGAGGAAGAATGTAGCAACTGATGAATACGAGTTGGTTCAGTATCTGACAGCTGTTCTAATATCTCAGGCTCAGGTAGGACACTGGGTAGTGGCCTCCAACTCATGACTGATGATTCAAATTCAGGCTGTAATTTGAAAACTGTATCAATACATTAAAAATTACAACTGAAACAAAAGACATTTGCAGCACCTAATGCCCTCCCATATTCAAAAAGACATTAATTTTCAGAAAATTTTATACAATGATATTTGTCTGAATAAGGTGAGGCTGACAAAGATGATGGATGTGTTAGAAGAGGGGGACCTGGGGATGGATGGATGGAGTGGGAAGATTTTGACTGCTTGAAGCATGAACATGCAGGAGGTGAAAGGTATGCAAAGGATACAGTGAAATGAGGAGAGCAAGGCATACAGGACATGATGTGCTGTCAGTGAACTATACCAGAGCATACAAAGCAGCCAAAGAAAACCACAGGTCTGTGGGGCCTAGTTGTGGATAGGGTTTGCAATCTTGGTGCATTACACATAACAGCTAGAGAATGGATGTGGGCAAATGAGAACTTTTCTTTGCCTATCCCTGGCACTATCTCACTGACATGGGAAATGATGAAAAAGTATAAAAGAAAGAAAAGACTGCTATAAATCTGAAGTTCCCATTATTCAGGATTCCTAGAGCACTTGCAAAAAAAAATCAGTTTTTCCTAATTGTTACTCAACTACATGCTGTAAAATCTAATCAGTATGTCACACCCATATAATGTTAGTATAGTTTTTATCATTAACTGTTCTCAAATTATCGGGCTAAAAAGAACCTGTCCACAGACAGACATACAGATACAAATACACACAGACACAGCTGCATTGGTGATGATATAAAGTCACACAAGACTTTTGTAGAGGAAAGAAATAATAATATTTCAACATACTTATATGTTCCACTTTGTGAAGTTGATCACTCTATGACCATTCAATTCGTTTTTCCACATCTTGACATTATTCAAATCAATACACCACTTCTTCCATTTAAAACAAAGAATCTTGAGCTGGCATTACACTATCAAAGCATCTCAGTAATCACTAACATATAAAAAAAATCACAAGATATTCTTTTTTCCTCTGTCTTTCCTGTATTGATGAGCCCCCATACCACTCCCACATCTCAATCATACACATTTTGTCATTTTAACCAAATCCATTCATGAACCAAGCTATGCTACCTTAGCACTGTTTTTCACCATTCAAACACTGTCTTCACAATTCTATATAATCATTGACCTTCCTTAGTCTATTTTATTACTCTTCCAATTTTTTTAAACCCTTAAACATTAATGTAGACTCCTGGCACCATATCAACAAATTGTAATAAAAGACACATGGCTTTCAAACACATACAGAAGCTCCTCGACTTATGATGGGGTTATGTTCTGAGAAACCCATCATAAGCTGAAGATATCATGTCAAAAATTAATTTAATACATTTAATAGTGTACATCTAACTTACTGAATATCATAGCTTAGCCTAGCCTACCTCAGAGGTTCTCAGAACACTTACATTAGCCTACACTTGGACAAAATCATCTAACACAAAGCCTATTTTATGAGTGTTGAATAATGCACCATCGTACAATCAAAATTATCGTGAGTTGAACCATCATAAGTTGGGAGCATCTGTATAAGCAAGCGTTATATGGCTTTTTCCAGATTATTTCATCTTCACTCAAAATGTCATTTTCCACTACAAAGCAAGGAGGCCTGAGCAAAGATCTTCCAAACATCAAAGCTAGAACATCCACAAAATATACTGAAAAGCATTTTTGTAATGAATTTTTTCTGTACATAATTCCACTCTCTTATCATTGTTCAAATCACTTAGAAAAATCACTTAAAAACTGTACAGTCTGCATACAACAGTACTGATAGCTTTTGCATCAATTCAGCAATGTGATATCTAATTTCATTTAATCACTGTCCTTTCCATACTCTTTCTTACCACACTATCAATAAAAGCATTAAGCAAGAAATTTTTGGGAGAAAACATGTTCTGACATGCTTGTTCCTGCATGATGTGTGTTACTATGAGTGGGAGTTTTTTTCCTTTTTTTTTGTCTTGAGTATACCTATCTATGTATATACATACCTCTGATGCTTGTTCCCTTTAGGAACTCCTTCAAGGAGATGGCCCTGGCAAAAAAGTCTCCATAACTGGTGAACTCCAGTACCACTTCTTAGCATTTAGTGTGTCACCCTTAACAGCCCACTGGCAGAAGGCAACTCTAGTGCAGTGTTTTCAGAGGCTCCTATCTAATGTTCCCACCAACTAATATTACCTAATGTGTCTACGTACCTCACTATTCCAAACTAATACTACTACCTAATGCTCCCAGGTAATGTTCCAACTAACTACTTCTACCTAATGTTTCTATCTTATGCTCCTGTCTAATGTTCCTACCTACAACTTTTATCTATTACACCTACCATTTTGCCAAAAGGCAAAGCTAGCCCACAGCATTTACCACATATTATCTAGACTTAAGAAGAATGAGTTGAGTGAGTTTAATGTTGTCAAGTGTTATGTGTGACATGAGTGATTGTATGTTTATGGACAGAATGCCAGCAGTCCATATGGTGTGGGTGAAGCAGAGAAAAAAGATAGCTACTTGGGTCAATGGAGTGCAACATGACAACCACTAAAGTGCTAGCTTGATATCTTGGGAAACAAAAAATTCCAATGGGAACATGAACACCTACCTTGTAGATCATCCATATCCTAACATAAACTAACTTCTTTCTCTACACCAATCTTTCCCCTAATCATCACAATATGACATCACCCTTGACATAAAACTAGTCAAAACCTTTCTGATCCTAAAAATGAACTAACAGCAAATCAGAGGAGAACAGGTGAAAAGAATGTGTGAACAACAGTCATTCATACATCAAACGTTCTTTCATTCAATTTACCTGAATCATCTATGGCTTCGAACTGGGGTCCCCAACCTAAGGCCTACACGTGGCCCCAAGACTGATTTCCCACATTTTCCCTCTTGGAAAATGTAGTCTTACTGCATAATTATTTAACATGTATTTCCCAATTTTTCCCAAAGAATAGGTTTTGAAAGTTGGAAAACCTTTGCTCTCCACAGCAGTGCCCTAATAGCATGAGTTAATCTCCTGGATATTCTTTTGTATAGCTTTATTGTTAATAAAATTTGTAAACTTTTCCCTTTCTTGTCCACATAATAAAATCTATGATACCCAAGTTACCAGACTTGAACAAACCCAACCACATCCAGGTGCCACAGACCTTTCCATGGTTTACCCATATGTTTCACATACCCTGGTTCAGTCCATTAGAAAAGATCACAGCTAAGAGTATGATTAACTAAATTCCTTTCTTATACTCAGGGAAATGAAACATGTAAAGTTCCCAATTGCACTTTCATGTAATGATCACATCATCAGAGGAGATACAAGAAAGAAATATAATATTCAGCTGATATACAACGACAAGATGTAGCTACAATGACGTTTTGGTAAACAAGTGAATTCTACTGGAGATAGCGACAATTTTATTGATTTTATTTATTATACTCTGTCGCTGTCTCCCGTGTTAGCAAGGTAGCGCAGGGACACAGACGAAAGAATGGCCCAACCCACCCAACATGCACATGTATATTCATACACGTCCACACATGCACACATACATACCTATACATTTTAATGTATACATATCTATACATACACAGACATATACATATATGCACATGCACATAATTAATACTTGCTGCCTTTATTTATTCCTGTTGCCACCCCGCCACACATGCAATAGAATCCCCCCTCCCCCCGTGAAGTAGTGCTAGGAAAGGACAAAATGCCACATTCGTTCACACTCAGTCT
>JAUUDZ010436879.1:0-13359 GCA_032361705.1 Panulirus versicolor
TGAGGGCTCTTCTTGTGATGCCTTTAAAGGACGGGACAAAAATGACTTAAAAGTAGAATATAATAGACTAAGTACCTTTGACTTCAGCTTAGATCAAGGGGAATAAACAGCTCCATTTATTGAAAGTAGCATGGCCAGATCCTTTGACTGTGTGGAACTTCATAAGGAACATTATTGAAAGGAAACCTCTCGAGAGTTAACAAGCGGTTTATCATGAAAATGTTTTACGATACACCAGGTCATTATGGCTCACACACCCTTTTTCCAGACCAATGTATCCTTAAGAAATTCGCTTTGATTATAATACAATATCCCACTCTGTCTAGCAAGCTGGTAGTCGTCTCATACCAGATATATAAATAGAGTTAGGTATAGGTATTTAGAGCAGTTGAATGTGGTACCTGTGCATTGGCTGCTTATCTAACCATAGCTGGAGCTACTGCATCTATTCCGAAACCCATAAAGGTCTGTAGGAATGCTATAAGGTGAAAAGGTAGGTGACATTACCAACCAGGTGTTACAACATATGACTATGTGAATGAGAGCTTTCGTATGACTTTCTTGATCCTTCATAAGGATGCGTGTCATCTTTACTATATCCTTGTAGCTTGCTGGCTAATCGTCACATAGTCATCATGCCAGATTCACAATTTACAATCTTTAGATTGCTTGATCCGAAAGGACAGAAACATGTTTAAGTTTACCATATACAGGAAATCCACCAATGTTTGTTCTTATATTTATCATTACTGAGCTGGACATGACAGAGTTAGAATATTATCATTCCAGTCGATGTTCCGTAGGGCAAACTCTGTACAGTCCAGAGTTTGTTGATGATGAGTTTGAGAAGATACATTCCATTGGATCCAAGTATCCAAGATCTTTCTTAAGTTGGCAAAAGAATCATTTATAGATTTAAACCCAAACCTTCAATTGATATCAAGAATCTTTTAGTTCTCCATTTTAGTGTTAATTTTACATTACCTCGCAGGTTGCTTAAATCCTTTACTATAAATGTAGCCTTCAGCAATAACAAAACTATAATAGATACTATAATCAAAAGCTCGCCAGCAAATTCTGTGGGTTGTGTTTACAAAATCCTTTATAAGAACTGTAATATGTTTTATGTTAGGCAGACTGGTAAGGATCTTTCTGTTAGACTTCAGCAACATGAACATAGTATACGAACAGGACAAGAATCAAATGATCTGTTAAATCATGTTGTAGATTATGACCGCTGTATTGACTTGAGTAACGCTTATTCGGTTATCAACTGTAACTCCTTTACCCCGAGAATATCATTGAATCTTCTTTCATTAGATGCACAAAGAATTATGACAATAATATAATTAAGGTCTATACAAACTGGGTAGCTTTGTCGTAGGCAAAATTTGTAAACAGTTCCTTTTCCTGTCCACAAAATACGAATTTTATGAAAGGCACCATGCCAGACCCGAACACCACCAACCCGAACACCACCAGGTTACGCAGAATGTCGACTCAGAGATCTTCCTCACACAGATTCCTGCCGCTTATTTCCTGCTGAATGAAATTCTTGTTAAGCCTTATTCTACTGTGTCTCATCCTCATTAGTTTGTATTTCTTAAGTCGAATATCATTAACTACTTATCAGACCACAGTAGAGCTTGTCTATATCAGACCACAGTAGAGTTTGTCTATGTCCTTTTGCAAGTTGAGATAATCTTTTCTTTTTTCATGACCGTAGTATCATCAGGAGATATATTGAAGAATTAATCCTGTCCTTCAGAAAGGTCATTTACATAGACCAAGAAGACCAGAAATCCCAGGGCAAACCCTGCGGTACGCCACTCTTATATTAGTTATAGGTACTGTTGAATAAGAAAATTATGTCCCATAAACCTAAGCTTTCACTCGGAAAGTAGCATCTGGCAAATGTTGTATATGGCAAATAACTGAGTCGCTTTATATTTGCTTTTGTACTTTCGAGGTGGAAACCAATTTCGTGAAATAGTAACATAAATTGATTAATATATACCAAAATAGTTTTTCATTCGAATATTGTAAGAACAAATCATGTAGTGAACAATACAGTATATTTTCAAACGAAATAACATGACATACCAAATTATCGCTTAGGGACAATTAGGTGTAATTTGCAGAATTAAAATCTGCCGTCCAAATCTATAGGTATACATTAATTGTGTTAAGCTGAAGTGAGCATCGAATAAAGAATATACCCTGAAGTGATGTTAACGTTAACTCACCACGTTATGCTATCTCTTTACAGACTTTGTAAAACTAATATTATCATATATTCACTGCCCCGGTGGACGATGACGTAAATCGGGAGAATAATTGTCACATGAGTGATTGCTTAGGTCTGTGAAGGCTTACTTTAATGATTAGAGCAGCAAACGCCCTTTCTAGACAAGGAAATGAACCAGATGGAGCATATTCTTCACCTAAGTGTTTTCGGCTTGTGTTGCTGCATCATTTCTGGCTAACATTTTGTTTTACTTGCACTCATCTTCGTCTTTTAAGCATAGGATTATGATATAATTCCTATACTACCCACCTGAAGGTTTCTTCCTGCAAAAAATAAGAGATAATGACAGAAAAAGGTTTGGCAGTGAAAATCTCGGGTCAGGAGTTTGCTAGTATCCCACTTTGTACTCGCTCTGCTCCTATCCACACACACACACACACACACACACACACACACACACCACCCTTATGGTATGGTTGCCAGATACCGCTGTTTATAGGAAGCATAATGAAGACAGTGGCATCACTACTACGGCCAATTTTACAGTACGGGATGCAGTCTCTTGAACCCTCTCCACTACAACTTTTTTGTAGGTTATCAGTATTCAAAATTTCATCCTATACTCCGCTCCATTAATCTGTTATTTAGTTTGAAAATACTTTTTTTGCGTCTTTTCTGAAATTTTCTTTTGTTTTAGTTGTCGAATCTTCGGGTCAAGCTGGTTTAAACACTTAAGGGTTGTGGTATGAGTTCAACCCATAATTTTCCCTCTCCCATGGTAATCAAGTATTTGGCCTAACCCTCCTACCGTAATTCAACTGTCATGCTTTAGTTTCCATCTGTGTTGCGCTCCTTTGGATTCTATTAGTTCTCTGTGCTTCTTTATGTGCAGTCACCAATTTTTAGAAGCATCTTCCAATTTAGCCCAACTTATGCTGAGAATATTTTTTCAGAATATTCTCCGTATCCATGTGCCTGAAGGAGACAGTCATATTTACCAGCAGAGTGCTTTTCTTCCGTACAGTTTTCCTGAATTACGATGCTGACTGCCAAGTACCACTCACACAAATTCTTTCAGACTATATCCGGTTATTCAAATATATATCAAGGTCTTCTTCTAGTATACCCTGTCTTTACTACTCTACATCTACCCAGACTGAATTTCATCAACTTTGGAATGTTGTTTTAGTTCCGTTTTAAGTTGATGTAATCTTCATCACTTTTCACTTTCCTCATGACCTTGGCAATGTGTGTGTGTGTGTGTGTGTGTGTGTGTGTGTGTGTGTGTGTGTGTGTGTGTGTGTCTGTACCTTAAGTTACCCATATGGACACTAAGATATTCTCATACAAGTTTCTTGGGCCAAGAGAATAATTTGCGAGCGATATCATATAAGAAAATTTCTTCATATTTTAAGAAGAAAAAGGAAAATCAATAATCATAATCATTCATTTTTATGACCATACACCATCCCGTTACTCTGTTATGAAGTATGACTTACTTTTAAGAAATGGAAAATAAACATCAAAAGCTCACACAAAACTTATCAAAGACAATAATAGAATATTCCTGTGCCCTTCTAACATCAGATACATAGATATCAGGAGCACGAAGATCACTCATCAGAACACGGCAGCCACAACTGTCCATCTGAAGTTTCGGTTCACTTTTGTAGGACTTTATTTCTCTGTGATGCTTTTACACAATTTCTGTACGTATCGAAAGAACATTTACTCATCACCAAACAACAACGCACACTTTGATAACATACAAACCTGAGGAGAAAGAATCTGTATGAGAAAGACAAGAATGATATTCTGTGTTATATACCTTTGCTCTTTTGCTGCTGCCAAACATTCCGAGTAGCGATCCTATTATAGCGTTAGAAGTCTTGAATTTCACTATCATTAATCATATCTGTTGTACCCTACCAACCTTATTGAACAAAATAAGATATCATCGTGATGTATAGAATGGTTCCTGATAACAAACACTTCATTTTAGCAGTATTTTTCATTTTCACGTTAAAGAAAATGTTAAATCCCGAATGACGATATTCCATGAGAAATTTGGTCCCCGCCATGTCAGGCTGCCGAGAGATTTGAAAACACTTTGCGGACCGTGGGAAACCTTTTATACAAGAGGATCGTGATACACTTGTCCCTACAGGTTATCACTGGAATCTAACATTTCCTCTACTATAGGTTCACATATGATATGAGTGGCATTCTCAGCTTTTGGTAGTGCATATCCCTTTAGTGACAGACGATGTTATGTATGTTAGTTGTGAGGAAAAGTGTAAATTCCCTCAACATGTTGAGATATGATGTGTTGTGCTGCGCTCAGCTTCAGACATGATGTTGGCTGATCCTGCTGAACGATGCGTTACCTAGGATAATGAGGACTTTCCCTCGGGGTCCGTTGAGGACGACTAATCCCCGCTAGATGTCCGTGTTGCAAGTCACTTGGTTACTGCTAATGCATGTCATTCACCCCGAACTCAAACCTATCTAGATTTATTAAGCTTGTTTTGGGATCTGTATAAGCTTTTAATTTTCAGTGGTAAATATGAGACGTTGATTTAACCCATTTATATTAAAAATGCTTCATGGAGGCTCATGATCTCGTGGTAAATTTAGGTATTATGTGTAATACAAGAAGTTTAGACATGTTTGATGGTATTGTAGATGATATAGAGGAACCAGTCACACACCCAGTGGAACGTTACACCCACTCGGTGAAGGTTCAGCTGTATCATCTGGGTACACCACCAACTTGTGTGAGGCATAACCTTGGGAGACCAAAAGCCACCTCGCTTTAAGACAGGGATAGGAGACCTGGTGGAGCCATGAACACCAGCAAGACAGAATCATAGTAAGGTCATGACATTGGTTCACTGTCTGTCCCTGAGATATCTTCCACCTCGGGAACATCTCGTTGATGGAGAACTATAGGGAAGATGATGGCATATGGAGGTCAGATGGAGGCAGGTGTAGGAGGTGGGGTATGTACTTTAAGATTAAACTCAGAGAGAAGCACTCAGCATATAATATCAGAGAATCCTCTTGTATTCGAAGGTCACAGGGATGCACTCAGTATGTCAAGGTCAGAGCGATCATTACATCACTAAAAATCATAAGTTATCGTTCATTTATACGAACCTTTATACTTTTTTTTTGAATAAAAAGGCAATTGATTTTTGATGCTGGTCATAAAGTGTACTGAATAAACAGATTAAAAAAATTAAAGAATTTGAATAGAATAAATCAAGAAATGTTATTTAGAAATGTTACATTTACTAAGATTCGTGTCTAATTTATGCATATCATTTTCTTCTTTAAGACAAGTAAGTAAGTGCTTCAATAAGTACCGAAGAACGGTTTTAAAAAACGAAGATGTTGCTTTAAAGGATGGAATATGTAGTTTCTCGACCAATGGGCGGTTCAAGTGTGGCTTGTAGCTTGTGCGTGGTTTACTTTCCTGAGGTTCAACAAGCTGGGTTTTGATTCAAAGTCCTCTTGTTAAAATGGATATTTTATAGTCTCGTTAGTGGTGGAAGCACGCAAGCAGCCAGCTCTCAGGAGCTAAAACCAAAGTAATACATGAAGAAGAGGGAAAGCGAACCAACACTGCGGCGTAGGGCAAGTGTGTCAAGCCTGGGACTGTTTATAAGTTGGACGCTTTTGGCTTAGCTCGGTCAAGCAAAGATGCAGAGCTGGAACCACTCCAGGTGTGGGAGCAGTACTCCATACAAGAACGGATTATTCCTTGTGTAAATGAAGAAACCGTTCAGAAGAAAATGAATTTGGTTATCCAAACAAGACTCCCAGTTTCTTAGAGGCATCCTTAGCTATTTCTGTAGTGTTAGCTTTCCAAGACAGTTACAGTAATACCGAATATATTCAATGAGTCAGGAGATGTAGTTACAGATCCATAAAAGGCGAGAGAAAAGTTGTAAGGCATTTTCGATAGAAGATGGGTAGAAACTGGGTCTCGTCGTCATTAAACTTAATCAAATGTCGTCTACCCCACTTGAGATATCCTGTCTAAGTTCATGTTCATTGAGGAAGTTGTGTCGAGACGAGATGTGGTTAGTGAGCACAGAATAAAGTATATAGAACAAAATCGCCAGAGAGGACTGGAGAATGAAATAGTAGCCACGTGATAAATGACGGGCAGCAGGAAACATGTAGTAAATGAAGAGTAGAACTTAATGGGTGATTTATCAAGTCGTATTGTACATTGTGATTCATGTGGGATAGACAATGATTGGCGATCTGCCATAAGTGCAAGTACAATGACCTCAAAATACTTTGTACAACCCCCATATGATTTCTTAAAGGCGATACACTGCTAATGTTTATTGTAGGTACAAGCATGTAACGCTCAGGGTAAAAATCATCGTGCATCTGGTTTCTGAGACCAGTGTTTCAAACGGTGTGAACACCAGCAATCCGCCTCACTGTTCCTCAGGCTATCCTGAGGAAGCATTGTTCTTTTGTTACTCTTCTAGGCTGCCATTTCATATTGGAATTTTGTTTCCGAGATCTGTATTTCCTCTACCTGTGCTTCAAGATGGTTGGCTCTTTACTTCCTAAGGAGGAGAAAGCTCGAATTCTTGCCTGAAGGCATGGCAATATTGGTCCACGTGATACTTCTAGGCACACTGGGCGCTCAAAACGCAGGATCAGGTGGCTGCTTCCTGCAACTTCTCATCAGTGTCTCGCCTCATTCCTCAGGAACCTTGCCATTTTCATGATCTGACGTCTGTAGATGGTAATAACGGCCATAGGAGAGATGACAATGTAATGATATGTAAGTATGACCGCCTTTGAAGTTGTATGGGAAGACGGACAAGATTTTTTTGTAGTCGCTGTAAGTATTATTCAGGAGGAGACATATTAGCATATGGTGAACGAACATCGTATAGACCTACATGTCGACATGAGTCGAGTCATGAGGAGCGGAGTGAAGTACGAGGCTCATGAGATGAGACGGAGTTAATGGGCGATTATGAGATGAGACAAGTATGTATGTAGATGATATGAGGAGTGAGGGTACACAGGTAATATAAGGGGAGCAGAGGAAAATGTATTCACACATTACACGGGTCGTCATCATTTCATCTTAAAGAAAGTAAACTTACTGTTATTACAACAGAGAACAGCTGTCGTAAGACCAGGTATATACAACTCATCTGGTCTCTGAATCGTCTCTTCACCAATGGTAAGGTAGGCAGTGGTGACTCTACACCAGGTCATTCTTGTGTTCCTTCACCATTCCTAAGACGCTGATGATCCCCATTTCAGGTCTTCAGTCGCCATATGAGCATCATGGTAATAGTGGCTCCACACCGTCAGGCCCTTGTTGTGACTCTTCTCACACTGTTTATTTACAACCACTTCCATTGGTAGTGATGACGCCTCAGACTAGGTCCCTCACCTTTCCTACAACACTGTGTAGGTAATGGTATCTCTACATCGTAAGTACATCTCATTTCCTTACTTCACTTTCTGGTGTTAAGATCCTCACACACCTCTTATCTTGACGTGTATTCTTGCACCACTGAGTAAGCTAATAGTTATAACAGCTACATGGTAAATCCTGGGCAGACTCGTGCTGTACACCTCTCTATATATCTGTTGTTGAGTTGGTCACTACTGTCGACATCCGTGATGGTCATTGCCACAGTTGAACCAGAACGTGTTATTGTCGTGTTGAAGCACTGTCATACCTTGTCGTGTGTAGCGCTGGCAGTAAGTGGTGCTGGGACTGGGACAGATACTCTCATGCAGGAATATTTACCTCACGCCGCCGCTAACTTGTTATTTTAGACGATGCCATTATTGTCTTCCAGGGCAGCACTGCTTACAGGTGTGATGTTCAGTACCACTTACTGCCATGCTCAGCAACGTCATTTACAGCAAAGTGCATTTGTCGCTTACTGCATGATGAGTAACGGCACTTACCGTCGTGATAGTTAGTGTCACTAACGGCCGCATCAGGTCGTGAGGCGATGAATGCTCGATTTTTCTTTTTTTAGTTAGAACGTAAATAGCAACCCGTTTTCTTTCTGTAACGTTGACATCCAGTATCAGTGTTCTTCATCCAATCAAAGTGGGAATTCATGCAGATTTGGAAGTATTTGGTTTGTTCCATGACATCAGTTTTACACAAGAATATATGACGCACTTCAAAATGAAGTACCAGAGCACGCTACAGAGATCGAGGAGTCAGTCTTACATGTACAAATTAACGCGAACGGCAATGGACCATTGATTCCTGTCGGGGTTGTTTGTGATACTGGGAGAGACCAGAACCATAGAGATAATATTGGTGGAAGTAGAGAAGCAAACACATTATGGAAAAATACCTGCAGTCTTTATATGTAACTATGGAAGCGTAGATAATGTCAGTGGTGAATAAAGAGCGAAGATTTTATCAAGACTGTCCTTAAACTTTCTGTCGTTCTGCTATTTACTACAATTATTAGTAAATAATTCAAGTATGTTAACAATCCTTATGACGCAAAATTACTTTGCATCATTCGAAACATAACGTTTGCTCACGAGTTTGTATCCATTATTACGAGTATGATCAGATGCGTTTAGCACGAAACATCTTCTTAGGTCAAGGTTGTCAGTCTTTTATGATTTTGGATATGTGTACGAGATCACCCCTTAACCTATTTTCTAAGCCAAGTAAGTGTAGGTCGTCTTGCCGGTTCTGAAAGGCTTTACTTCTCAGGCCGGAAATCATCGTAGTAGCTCGCCGCTGTACCCTCTCTGTCTTTATTTGGAACAAGGTTACCAAGACAGTATTCAAGATGGGGACTTACTTGCGAATGACGAAGTGACGACTATTTTCTTAAGCTTGACTCATTGTGTCCTACCGATGAAACCTAGAATTCCCATCGCTTTTAATATTTTGTACTGTCTCTGTGCACTGCTTACCCGTCTGTAGGTCATCGGAGGTTACAACACGGAAGTTTATCTCATATACACCTTTTGTGGCCCATAAGAATTCACACTGTATCTTGCTTTTCCATTTCTACTGGCAATGTTTTTAACGTCGGTAATAGAATTCATTCGCCACCAGTAAGCCCAGTCCAACAATCTGTTGATAGCTGCAGATGTTCACTTTCTGTTGTAGCATTATCGTTAGGTTTGATATCACTTATAGATGATATCTTATAAGGCAGCTCATTGTATTTTCACTAATTATACGCTTTATGATAATATTAAGGTTGATGTATAGTTATGTTTTTCTTCGTTTTTGTGATAAGATTTACATTATTTTCTCTATCTTGGTTACTGTTTTCTTTCAGTTTCTCATGTTCTGTTTTCTTTGATACAAAGTGCTTTTATTCCATTGTTCCACCCTTTTCGCCCAGTTTTGGAAAATGATCGTCTGCTACAAATTAACACTTATGTTCTCTCTGTGACTGAATGTCTGACTGAACCTTTCCCAGGCTACGTCTACAAGGTTTTCATTTACGATATCATCTCAGCTAAGGGTTCCAAGCGTATTGTGAAGATCGTTAAGAGTTGTGTTTGAAATCTGGTATTCATTTACGAAATTCATGTTGACCACCATTACAAACATTATTGAAAGATGCCTCAGAAGTTATATGTTATTGGTGACTCGTACTAAACTTTTGTTGAACGGGAACATTATAGAAAAGACCCTCATTTGTAGCTAATACCAAGTACAATTAGTTTTCATGAGCAGCTATTTCAGCGAGGGGTTCACGACCGGAAGTACTGAAAAGTGATTTTTCCCAACTACAATACATGTTACAGTATCCAGTATGATCGAAATGTGTTCGTTACAGATTTCTGGTAATCAGCCATAAAGTCTTTTGACTACCTCTGGTATCTTCGCAGTCTAACCCTACTGTTATCTTTTTCCAGAAGTTATCTGTACTTTCTGAATTTTGAATGCTCTAGGCGGAGACTACAGTTCTCGAGACTTAAGAGAAAAGACGAAGAGAAATATGAGTAACCATTAAAGTTTTTGAAAAGGCGGGGAGAATACATATTTCCTAAAGATAAGAATCGATGGTAAGGAAAAGACTTTGAGTATAGAAACACAGTCAAAAAAGGATGGATGTAATGTGTATATTATGAAATACTGAGATCATTCTGGTAGCTTAGTTCGGACAAGACTAAAAAGTAAAACCAGCAGCCTTGAAACTGATGGTGTAAGATGGCTCTAGGCACCACTTTAATTCCTAATTCAAGTACCAAAAAAAAAAACAAGGGACTTTATCGGCAGGAGAGTTAGCAATAGGTTGATCAAGTTTGAAAAAAGGAAGGAAGGTCGAATTAGGATGCTACTTGAAGATGATTTTGGATAAGGACTAGAGATATCCATTAGCATAAAGTCATATCATTTTTTCTACGTTGGAGGCTTCAGTCACGGACAAAAGTTCACATCAAGGCCAGACCTTGATTGAAATGTATAGGGAATTATGAAGGGGAAAAGAAGAAAGGAAAAGTATTTACGAATTTTGGTGGAAGTGAAAAACCTATCTTTTAAAATGTGCCAGGTCAATGTTATTAGTTTAACATGAGAAGGTAGAGAGTTCAATACACATTCTTTTCAAAAAGTTGTGCTTGATTCTATAAAAACCAGATCTGAAGTGTTTTTAAACAGATATGAATAAGGAGTGAGATTTAAAAGAAGGGGAGAGTTTTCGGTCCTATATGCTCAGACCCTTATGGGCCAGGCATCGGAGCAAGAGCCACCCTACCCTCATACATTGGGCTTAACTTGTTTCTTTGGTCGCAACTTTAAGGGAAGTCCCTTTCATCAACATTACGTTGGGAACGGTATTTAGACTTGTACTTAAAGAAAAAGTAGAAAAATTCGAATATCTTAAAGTTTTGAATGCCAGATTTGCTTTGTTCTTTACCTCCAGACGTCATTGAAGTCTAAGTAAGGAAGGATTCAGTTGCATGTTTCAGTTATAATCTTTCTGGACAAAAGTATTGGATCACTTGACTTTGTTATACTCTGAATAAATCCTCACAGGCCAACACAGTTGATACCCTTTTAATTAAACAGGATTACATCTTATAATTTGCTCTCAGCTTTTTTCAGTAGTTTGTACCGTAAATAGTTTTTTTCCCACTCATTGTATGAGTAGTGGTGGCCTGTTATCCTCTCATGATATCTTACAGATGAGATCAAAAGCATGACTTGTGTTATACTGATCCTTCATCGTTCTTATATGTTTGTGAATTGTGTAATCTGAAGAGCACTGTTTGTTCTTATTATTTTTGATATTGTTTTTGTTGTTGTGGCTGTTTATACAGAAAAAAGCGACCTGACAGGGTCTGGAGGGAAGGAGTTTGGAGAACGACGAAATCAGTTGATTATCTGTAGATCAATATGCAGGACGCATGTATAGAATATGTGTAATTTGATCGGACATAATGTATGGTAAATTGTTATTGTTATTCATTCTTTTATTTTCTTTTTTTTCTGTGGCTAATATTGTATGGTGAGATTCTAATTTGTTTTCTGTGTGTTGAGGATTAAACATCAATTTTGCAAAATGATTTTGTTAGACTTTTACATTATTTTTTGTCTGCGTGCGCTGATGCAATAGGTTTTCTGGGATCGTATTAAAACTTCAGGGAACTTTCATTCTTTTAAAAGCTAGTATTGGAAAGAATATTTCGAAAATTTGTTGAATGTATGGAAATACAGAAGGAAAGACAAAATAAGGTCTAGAGTAAGTCTGGAATGTTACAGCAAATATGAACTAGGGGAGGATATTAAATATATGTACTAGGAGAGGATATTAAAGAAGGTGAAATTAGTGTAATAACGTCAGACGTCTGGAATCAACCACCAGCATAGAGAGAGAGAGAGAGAGAGAGAGAGAGAGAGAGAGAGAGAGAGAGAGAGAGAGAGAGAGAGAGTTGGTAGCTAATACATTACCAACTTTATGCAGGATTAGTGAAAGCCTGTTTTTCTCATCTATGGCGAGGTTCTTGCTAGTAGATGGAAAACTATTGGGGATAAGACCCTCTATGTAAGTACGACGTATGGTCAGGCATTATTTACGAAATATAAAGGATCGCAACCGATGATTTACGCAGGATGGATTTTCTTCTTTAAAAGAATGGTTCTGGTGATCAGCTGTACAAGAGAATCTAATGATGATGGAGAGAAAGGTAACAAGACGGATATGTAGCAACTACAGTTTTTGAGTAAGGATTACGATAGGGTAGACAACAGTGTGGTGTATGTTAAGAGGAAATAGATAATATGGGCAGCTGATATAGAAAGTACATGTGTTGTAATTAAGGGAAGAATATAGTGTTGTGGAGGGGCGCAAATGCTATAGAGAGTACAACATGTGTTGTCATTAAGGGAAGAATATAGTGTGTGGGGGCAGCTGGTATAGAGTACATATGTTGATATTAGCAGAGGGGTATTGTGTGTGTGTGTGTGTGTGTGTATGTGAGAAGAACTGGTAAACAATGGAAGGATGTGGAAAGTTGCAGGTATGAACTACGGAGGGAAATCATGCGTATAAGATGTGGTAGAAAATATATGTGGTATTTGAGCAGAGGGCATCGGGGTGCGAGGGATGATCAGACAGTGAGAGGTCGAGAGGCAGGAGTGGCTACAACATATAGTAAATCGGGGTAACATTGTGGTGTACCTGTAGGTATGGGTATTGAGATATCTGAACGAATCATGTATGGTAGTATGGTAAGGCAAGGCTATTGCTCTTACTGTTATATAAACGACTACCCTCAAGCGCATAGGACTCGAACCTTGGCCATCGAAATGATAGAATAGTGAACTAAACTGCTCGGCTACCATGGGACAAAGTTCTCCATCTCTGACCAGTCTATGCTCCAGCGAGAACCCCTTCTTACGTAATCTGAAGAGTGGGGAGGAAGCCCGTCAACAAACGGCTACAAACTGTCCCTAAATCCTCCACTGGCACTAAGGTTGAGTTAGAGCATTCTATAGCCTAATCCTGGCAGGCTTTCCCTCGCCTTTCAGGATACCTAAGGTGACGGAGGATCTCAATAGGCTGGTCTGAGATAGAAAGCTATTGTCCCGCAGTAGCTGGGAGGTTTACCTC
>JAUUDZ010436890.1:0-13358 GCA_032361705.1 Panulirus versicolor
ATTCCTTCCAAATGTACATATTCATACTTGCCACCTTTATCCATTCCTGTCGCCACCCCGCCACACATGAAACAGCATCCCCCTCCCCCGCACAAGGTAGTGCTAGGAAAAGACAACAAAGGCCACATTCGTTCACACTCAGAGTTGCTACCTGCCTGTTAAAGGTGAGGCATAAAGGTTAAGAAGTGGAAATAGAGTACGGCCTGTTAAAGGTGAGGCACTAGAGGCTAAGAAGTGGAAATAGAGTACAAAGGAGTTCCCAAAGGGAACAGCTGTAAGAGATAGAGATAAAAAGATAGATATGTATGAGCTGTGGTTGTGACCAGTGGACACAGTCAACTTCCTCAGTGCTGCAGGACAAAAGGACCTCCTGGGGCAGAAGGTAAGGTAAGGTATGGAAAAAAAATATATTTTCTTTTATGCCTTTTTGCTGTTTCCATGGTAATAAACTAGCCTCAAGAACAGCTGAAGTGGCCTTAGAAGCAATACTCTCACTCGATTCACTCCTCTGTTCCTTATTTTGGAATACAATAACAAAAGAGGGAAGGGTTTCATACCTCCTGCTCATACCCATACTTTGAAAATGAGCAACTGTCTTTAGCAAAACATGCCTACAGTTAACAGAGCATCACATACTTGCTGATATGTTTAAAATCCTACTTTCAGTCTAAAGTAATAAATACTGTATGGAAAACTGAGTGAAAACTAATATATTCCTTTTGAAGTTTTTACCATCAAAGAACAAATGCCAAAAACAAAAAAAAAAATATAATAATGTTATTTTCACAATATTAGAAAGCAAATCTATTCAAGTATAAAGTGCAACATGTCTTAGATTTTACATCTAATATCTAAACATGTCTTCCATTTTACAGGTAATATTCAATATCCATTTTCATAAAATGGTGGCTCAAAAATCAAAGTAGATGGGGTAAGGCACAATATGAATATCAAGTATTCAGGGACTAAAATTCATGACCTGTCCTGCCTTGAGAAACCAAAGAATTCCCTAATTCACTACTTACTCTCAAAAGCAAAATAAACTATGTTTAGTGTAGTCATTAAATAGAATGGTATCCATATAAACCTACTTGTAGTTTTCATTTGTAGGGAAAAAGGACAATGATTTAAAACATAATCTAAAACTGAAATCTATATAACTGGCATTAGATTTAAAAGAAAAAAAAAATCATTTAAAAAAAAATCCTTTCATTCTTACAATGAGACATTAAAGTCAATATATTAAAAATGATGGATAAATGCCAACCATCTGGAAAAAATAAATGTACAAAATGATATATTAGCAACTTCAAGAATTTTATAACGTCTGAGAGCTTCATGACTCATTCCAGTTAAGTGTGGTAAGTCATTTTCATGATGTGCTTCCAAGTCAGAAAAATTGCAAATCATTTTGGTAAGACATAAAACATACAGACAATGACAAGATAAGATTATTATACTTTTCAATCTTAATAAAGTTTTGCAAACACTGTGCTCAAAAAAAATGCATTTCATAGGTCCTCAAAAGCAGTAACACCTTTATAATTCTGCTTTCATGGGAGCACTTAACAACTTCATCTTCATGTTGAAGCAAACAGATAAAGAAGACCCTTAGCAAACCCAATAATTTCTGATCCACCTAACTTACTCTCTCCATATACACGGTCTACGAAGCTAATTGGAACCTGAAAGATGATACAATGCATGAGTAACAAACTATATATTAGATAAAAGCACTGCTTTATTTGTACAATACATCATAAGTTAAGATGAAGCACTGCTACAATACCTATTGTCTATCATTTAATCAATCATAGTTCAGAGGGAAAGCATACACTAGTCAAATTTTTAAATTTCACTGGTGATGACAGCATAAATCAAGAATACTTTAATAAACTATGAGGCTGTATGCACTTAATCTACCTAAAATAAATGGAAACAGAGAAATATAATGGAAAACATAACTAAATCATTGAGACCAAGATGAGAAGAAGAGGCAGGTGGTATGTTTGAGGGAAGGAACCTGGATGTTCTAGCTCCACTTTCTCTTGAACATCTTTAAGTCATTTGCATTCCTTCCCTATAAGTAAAACCCATCCCTCCATTCATTACCTTTTCTCACATCGCTACCTCCCACCTTCTGCATGGCACACATTTCTATAATTTTTCAGACACATGTTACTCGCAAAGCACATAAATATATCATCTTGTAACTATGTCAATATCTAACATCATAATCATAAACATAACTGAATGTAATATTGCTCATTGTGGCAAATCTCAGGAAACATATCCATCAGACACAGTTCCATCTAACACTACTTTGAATTTTCTTTGAAAGACTCTGATCCACCTTCCATGTTTTATATTTCACTATGGTAAAAATTCATGGTGACCTTTGAAGATATAGTCTTTATTTGTTGGGTGTTCCAGTGTGAGCTGCTTAATCACTCCTCAAAATACTTGTCAAGAGTACTGGTCTTTACTGATTTGGTAGAAGCTTACATCCTACTTTCTATGCTGATACTGTATCACCCATTTTGTGAATTTCTGCTATGTTGCTTTCAGTGAGGTTCTATCTTAATACTAACACTGCTGATTTTGCGATTACCATATTTGTCTTTCTATGGAAAATAACTGGAATCACATTTGGTCCTGGTGTTGAATTCTCTTTTGAGGTTTTAATGTTTACTTATGCTGTCCTCTGTTACTTCAGCATCTATAATGGCATTATTTGTCAAACAAGATTACATATTACATTGTTTGACTTTTATCTACAGATTAATTTTGGAGTGAATACCAAAATAACATCTTCGATATTCTCTTCAGATCATCTTCACACCTTTCTCCATCTTAAGAAATCCCCAATCTCAAGATGTTTGTTCTTTGCTTTGTTCATATATGAGAACATCATTCTTGGATTCTGTTCCCAGCAATCTATTACTTTCTCTTCAATTTTTCTTTTCTTATAAGGGATTCCTTTATTTCTTAATCAACTTTTTTTTTCAAGCTTTTATCCTGTACTTGCTTGTTTCTACTCAATCTTAAATATACGAACTAAGAGTCACCCATTTATGAAGAAGGACAAAGAGCATAATTGTTCAGGAGGGGAGGAAGAATAGGTGGATAATATGTGATGTACAGTACCCATGGTATTTGGTAGAGGTTTACCACAAGCTTTTTTTCCATACATCATACCATACAGGACTCAAAAAGAGAGAACAAAGAAAAAACCTACCTCCCCAATGTTAAAGCCATATTGTCTGGCACGGATTATAATTTCCATCTGGAAGACATAGCCTTTGCTGACACATGATTCCACCAACTTTTGCAGAACCTCTTTTCGATATAGTCTGTACAAGATGAGCAAAGTATGAATAAAAACTTTTGCACGTTACAATCATGCTGAAAAATAAATAATCCCTACTACCCGTTGACAGGCTGCATTAATGAAAAATTACAATTTGACTCAAAATCTTGTTCATATACTCATAAACAACACAATATCTTGACCCTTTACCAAATATTCTATTCCAACATGCAAAAAATTCACCAACTCTCAAATCTGATTCATTATGTCCCTAAAAAACTGAAGACTTCTTTGTTAATTTAGCTATTACACAGGTTCAGTAAAGCATACAAAAATCATGGTGGCCTAAAGGGTGTACAAGCAATAATACATTACATAGCTTGTGAAACATCTCTATTGATCTATCTATCTACATCTCAATTGCTTGTTCCCACCTGGAACTCCCCCGGGGGGAGCTAGTGAACTCAATTGGTAATGATTGAACGCAAAATTAACCACATACCTGAATGAACCTGTGAGGTCAGAAGCTCCTGGTCTGAGAAGTATCTGGGTTAGGTAGTTAGCACTTCGGCTGATCACTTTACGTTTCAGATCCCATCCATATACACCTCCATTGCCACTGTAACGAGTTCCAGAAACTACATCGTAGTTGCCTTCTTGCTGTTTCTTGATAAATTCAGGAATAAACTTGGGCTGAAAAAGTTTGCATAATTGAATACTGATAAGGAATTCTTTTTCAGATGAAAATGCTGGAAGAATGATTGGGGATCAAATGTAATGGAAGAATTCTGTTAATAGAAATGGTGTGAATGGAGATATTAGTCTCTCTTGATGAAGAAACTCACTCAATAAAGTGAACCTCTTGGGCATGACTAGGCGTTTTCATGTGGTGTTCCTATATATAATTCAGCCTATAAAACTAGGAAACAATAACAATGATAGACAGACAGGTTTCCCTTATCACTACTATAAATGCTTAAAGGTAAGAAATGTGTTATCATAAAAAGAGTGGTTGAGAGAGCAGAGAGGGTGTGCTGAAATGGTTTGGACATATTGTGGAAATGAGAGAGGAAAGGCTGACAAAGAGGATATATGTCTCAGAAGGGGAGGGAACAAGGAGAGTGGGAAGACCAAAGTGCTCTGAGATGGAAAGATGAAGTGAAAAAGATTTTGAGCAATCAGGTCCTGAACATGCAGAAGAGTGAAATGTGTGCATGGGATAGAGTGAACTGGAATGATATGGTATACCTGGGTTGATGTGGTCACTGGACTGAACCAGAGCATGTGAAGCATTTGGGGTAAACCATGGAAAGTTCTGTGGGGTCCAGTTGTAGATAGGGAGCTGTGGTTTTGGTGAATTATCCATGACAGCTAGAGAATGGATGTGAGTGGATGTGGCCTTTCTTTGTCTGTTCCTGGTGCTATCACGTGAATGTAGGAAACAGTGATCAAGTATGAAAAAATTGAGGATTCATATCATTACATATAGTTACTGAGAAAATATATCATTACATATAATCATTCAGGATTTACATAATTTCATATAATTACAGCTTTGTATCACCTTCATGAACTGAACTGGTGATATTGTCAAATGACTTACATGATGAGATAAATCAGCATCCATGATGATGACAAAGTTTCCAGTTGCATGCTTTATACCATGAATGTATGCAGTCCCCAAACCAAGTTTCTTTGCTCTTGGACGTAAAACCTGAAAAGTTTGAATTCTGTTTTACATACAAGATATATTTTCCCCTTTGTATGAATAAAAGTACACCGTATTTACATGTAGTGACCTTTAAATAATCCTTGTACTGCAATGCTTTTCAATACCACTTTACCACTTACGTATTGATTTGGAAAGGATACCTGTCATCGGCTGACCTCTGAAAAACCATGTGGTTTCTAATATCTACATAACTGTTTCAGTTTATTATTTCTAGCTATCCACTAATTCTTTCATTTCACTTATTCACTAGAGAATTACAGACTGCACAGTAAGACTACATGTATGTAATATGTATGCACAGCTACTGTTTATCTAATCACTTTGGGTTGAGGTAGTACTCTTTTCTGATCTAAAGTTAAAGAACTGTTAGAAGAAATTGAATCATGCGTGAATATATTTGGTGATGATGCCAAACTTATGGATGAAGAGCATAACCATAAAGATTGCAATATGCTGCAAAGAGGAGTATATTGTGAGTTAAAGAGCATCTAATCTCGGTATGAGACTCAGAGTGCAGCATTACTGAAGATGAGAAAGAATGTGTGGAACTATGAGATAAGGTTTAGTGTGTTTACCATGAAGAATACGGTAATCTGAACATTACTGAGATGGGATGGGGAAGAGGTCATGGAAAGCATTAAAATTGTTAGAAAACACTTAAGTACATTATAAAGGACCTTTATACATATAAGGTGTAGGGGCATGATAAAGTCTCTCAATAGGCATTTAAGCGCTGCACAGAAACACTTGATGGGTTGCTTGAAACATTGTGCAAATAATTCTTGGAAGAAGGTTTGGTGCCAACACAGTGCACATGAACAAATGTCATGCTAATCTTAAGAAAAATTGCAGCAGACTACAAACCAGCAACTCTGATAAGAGTGGTCTGTAAAATGCTGGAAAATGATAAAGCTAATGGATAATTACTTGCATAGGAGAAACTAAGTGAAGCCAGCAATGACATAAAGTAATTTTTAACAAATCTTTTAGACACCTATGACACATTTACATAAACTAACGTAATTCATCTATTTTTACTTATTATTTCGTTATTTCCTCTTATTTCAGGTAGCTTCTTGGCAACTCCGAGTGTGCCATCTAATCCCAATCATTTATTACTATTGTCTTTTAAGACAAACTAAAAACTAAGATTTATAATACTTACTATTCTGTTATCTCCATATATTTCCTGCAACTTCTTGGCAACTTCAAGTGTGCCATCTGGTGATCCATCATCTATTACTATTATCTCATAGTCAAAGCCACTATAAAGAAATTGCAAAAACATTTTGTTAGCACTTATCAGGTTTATGGCAGTTGGTATCTAAATCTAAATTGTACTGAGAAAACATAAAAAAGGCAGTCATGTAACTTCTTGACTAACAAATAAGCAGAAAATTCCAAATATATATATATAATCTTTGCTCTATTCCTAATATAAATGGAGAGGTCAGGTATGTATAGCCTGCAAACATCATTCAAACACATGCCTAAACTAAAACCATGTCCAGTGCATTATAGTAAAATGGACTTCCAAACTTATACATATGTATCTTACACACTAAGCAGATTTGTCAAGAGAGCCAATGTCTATTCATGCTACTTCCACACGCAAAAGCTTTCCAAAGCATTCAATCCCAAATCAGTTCTCTAGCCAAATCATCTCAAAAATTTTAACCTTAAGCAATTATCTAACTACATTTATCCATCTCTTCTGTGGTCTAGGTTGCTTACTTGTAATCTTAAGTTTATCTTCTAACATCAGCCATACATTTTATACGATCAAATCATATAGAATGTTATTTAGTTAGCAGCTCAACCTTTAATATGATTTACGTTGATTTTACAGGCACAGCTCTACTTTCAAGAACTACTTTTTCTTGTGTGCCAGCACTAGGTCCAAGATTTTTGACATAATACTAACTGTTGCTTCTCAGTTTGTGAAGAGACCTTCTTTTCCTGAATAGTGAAGCTGAGGAGTTCTCTTCCTTAGTCTTTACCCCTTCATAAAATCCTCCCATCTTTGAGACTCAGGTCTAAAAATACCTGCAGATCCTGAATTAATCCAGTTAAAATTCTTCTTCAACTCTTCATAGTTTCTTTAATCCAAGATGACTACGACTGGGATAAGATTTTGCCCTTGCATCATTCACTATTAAACTATTCAATTCCTGCCCTTCATAGATAATCAGTGGTGGGAGTTCATAGCATATCCAAAATCTGTTTTTTTCCCAAAAGAGTATCCCATGTGACAAAAATGAGTGTGGGACAATGTGTTCTACATGACAGATGTAGCTTCAATATGAATGCTTTCCTTTGGAAAACCTGAGATGAATTTTCTATTGTCGCCCTATAAATAACTCAATAACGTAAGGAATGAGCACTTACTTTAGGGCAAACTAAATAAAACCTATGTTAGGCTAGTCTCTTAGTTTGTAATATTTATATAAAATGTGTTATACATGACTCCACTGTTTTGTTGATCTTCAAAGTCCTCCCCATTCTGTGAAACTTATTTATGACTGACCCAAGGGTAGGGGAATGGGGTGCGTCGACTGAAAGCAAAATTCATTTTTCCCTCACTAAAATCCCTTTTACAGCACCATTTTACAGCATCAAATTGTCCTGTTAAGTAATTTTTTGAAAAAATATCTATTAATATCATGGGTCAAGGAAAAATTGCAATAATACATTTTTACTACAAGGGCCTTTGCTACTGTCCCGTGCTGCTGCAGCTGTTACATGATAAAGGATGAGCGGCAGCAGGAGAACTTTCATCCTAATCATATTGGCACACCTTCAATGTATATGTATGAATTTAGTGTTGAGAGATATGTACAATAAACATAAATCTGCAATGTTTACTATGCATACACGATTTTACATCTATTCATTTTCAGCTGTACCCTACTCCAATTTACCTTTCATCAAAATATTTACAGAGAAGCCATACGATGATGGGCAGATTGTCTTTTTCGTTATACGTAGGGAGTAGTATGGAATACTTGTCTCCTGCCATGACGTAAAGGCGATGTATATGTCAAATGGTTCCTTTACCTCCACGACTTCAGACAAGACTTTTCACTTTAGCCCTCAGGCACCGCTGTGTTGTCATCTGACGTCATGGCTACGTCACAATCAAAACAAGAATTCTCCAGCATAAATTTGATATACCTATTTTTGAATTTTGAATTCCATTTTGAAAATTCTATTTTTCTTTGATCAATTATAAGCTGTTTCATTGGATTGATTGGAGAATTAATATTACTTATACATTGTTGATGGAAAATAGGTACTTGAATAATGCGAGTGATATGCATGTACCGAGTAGTTTTTACAATGGATGATTAAATGCATTGTCAAACAATGTTGATCATAAGATTTTGGTAATATGTGACTTCATACATGAAGAAATGAAAGTAGCGTTACTCAAACATGATTACGATACTCACATAGCTATATAAATTACAATTACATTTCAATATCCTTAGATTATTTATGTGTTACTATAACATGATGTATATATATTTTGAATTGTTGAGCTTATCTTAAATTCAGATAATGGATATCGGCACATTTGTGGTACATAATATTTCCTTACTTTTGTGGCATATTGTTTTCAGATAATTATATACTTTACAAATTTATCAGCTACTAAAATCATTCAACTGAAAATGTATATTTATCATCACTCGCTTTCATTTGATACAATTTAGTTCATTACTTCTCTATGATTAGCCTTCCTTTCATTAATATCTAATGATTTACTTTAATTGAGATAAAGTCAGAAAATCATAGGAAGTATTCTGTACTTTTTTTTAGTAAATTTTCTATTTATCATATCTTGAGAATTTTATTTTTCCTGAAAAATGAGATGAAAAGAAAGTACAAATATCATGTAGGAACCCTGATAATGATGGCGGTTGTTGGCAAGACGTGAAGAAAGCTCGTGTGATCTTTGTATTTTGTTAAATTGCTTGGAATCCTTTATTAAAGAGTATTGGTAAGACACCTTATTATATAGCTGGTATTATGAATGTAACTTTGCAATGGCATTAAAACCAAGCAATGGTGTAAGAGTCTTATGGAGACGTACAGATGGCATGTTTCCCAATCTTGCTGCAAGACCTAAGAGGGCATAACCCCACTGTAAGGTATAGATTAACGGGAATGAAATATACATATCATTAACCTTGAAAAATTACTTAAAGTAATACATACGTTTCAAATTCGATACTATATTGAAATTTCAGATGTGTTGTTTGGGACGGGTTGAAGTAGGTTAGTACATTATGATGCGTGTTACATCCATTTGTTAACGAATTTTATATCAAATGATTTATTGAATCTGTGCAGTAGATTCATAATCACTATACGCAATATGTTGTTGTGTTTTTTATTTGAATTTGCTCTATTTAGAGAATGCCTGAAACAACTAGTACATCTGTGTTAGGGGTACTAGGAAGCTTCTGCGAAATAATCAGTGTGTGGTTGAAATCTTGTTTAGGTGCACAATTAAACTCTCTGCCACATTTTTAAATGGTGATGTGTCTGTTTAAGAGCAAATTGAAACTAAATTTGTAATTTTATTAACATTCCTTTTGTGGGGGCACATAGAAATTAAGAATAGTGTTGATTCTGTATTATAGTGTAATCTTATTGGAAAGAATAATGATATTGACATAAAGCATAATAACATTTAGATCATGATTATTATGTTTTATGATTTGAGTTGATACTGGGGAAGGCTATGAAGGTCAGTGGAAATGTGATGCCAATCAGCATTATCGATGAAATTTATAAAGTTCATCATAGCTTCTGAAAATCTCATGCACTTTGTTTTGAACAAATGAGCCTCTGAAAATCTCATGCACTTTGTTTTGAACAAATGACTTTGTACCTTATTTTGATGATTGTTTTATCATGTATTATGTGTATCTCAGAAAATCAAAGTTGTGATATGCACAGAAATGAAAGACTTTAAGTAAGCATCCAGGGACTGACACTTCAACATCTGTCCTGCAACCATCAGAAACTCTATGGGATGCACAGTGAAGATCAACTATTCAGTGGACAAATATTACAAAGAATATGAGACAAGACAGGTTGTGGAGAGTATGTGGGCTTGCAGGCTGTGGCCTCCAAGAGCTTGATCATCAATGATCCAACTTGGAAACCTGGGCTCAGATAGGCTTGCGGCGGTAGAAGTTCCCTTAAGACTTCATCAGGTTTTGTGTTTGTATCTATTTGCTGGGAGATTTTTGTCCTGTGTGAGTTTTTAAAATCTTTAATTTTAATCAGATTTTCAATCAGATTGGTTCCAGCAGACATACTCATCATGTGGCCGAAAGTAAGAGATTGCAAAATTGTAGTTATATTGTAACATATGTTAGGAAAAAATGCTCAGAAAATCAGAATTGCTCCATATTTGACACACTGAACAAGACTGGATTATGTCAATACACAGACTGTTAATTTGGCTCCATTAGCCTAATTGGTATGAAGGGCCTTGAGTAGGTCTGCTTTGAAATGTAAACATATTAGGTTATGCTAATGGTCCAATTCAGGCTTCCTGCTTAAAGATGTCAAGTTCTCTTTGAAAAGTGTACGTTATTTTAGAGATATTTGCTCTTGTTTTATTGATAATCTTGTAGAATTATTTGTTTCACTTAGCTGAATTTATTAATATATGCATTTGAATCAGGAATACTTTTTCTACTTGGTTGGGTTTGTATGGAGAAAGGAAAACAACATAACATGACTTAGGAATAAAGGGCTCCAGATGCAAATGCAATTGTTCTGTGTGTTTTGGAGATTGAGGTGTGTTCCAGTTGTGGTTCGAGAAAAGGTGGATGCCTATGTATGTATTTGTGTGTTCCTCTTTAGTGAAGGATCTGGTTTTAAAGGTTGTAGTTGTAGTGTTGGTTTATATGATCTGGTAAAAAGAGGTGGCTTTTGTCTGGTCTAATTTACTTGTGCTTTGTGTTTTCCCTCTGCACAAGCACATCTAGGTTGTGAGGAAGTAAGCAGTTGCTGCATGTTTTATGTCAGAATTGACATTTGATAAATGGAGATGATATATATGCTGTTGGGAAACGAGGGACCCAGAACAGTGCCTTACGGGACACCACAGTTAATGAATTGAGTCTTGCAAGAGAAATATGTAATTATTATTAAGCCTTATTCATTGGTTCTGTTTACAGATTGGTGTGAAAACGAGACCAAGATGATTCAGGTGGGGATGTTTAGCATGCCCCCACCTCCCATACCCCAGGGGAAGCCCCCACTTCCACAGGGAGGGGGACCTCAACAATTCCAACCATTATCCTTCAAACCCTTCAAAGCTCCAGATGGTGAATTTGATGGCAAGAGACTTAGGAAAAGTGTCATGCGGAAAACTGTAGATTATAACTGTTCTGTCGTTAACATGTTAGAGAATCGTGTGTGGCAAAGGGATGAACGTGATCGTAGCACACTCCAGGCTGATGTGTGCTATGCTTCGGAAATGCTTCCTCCCACTGCATATCCTGTGAATCCAATTAATGCAGTTGTTACGAAGTTTGTACGCACCTCTACAAATAAAGCCAAGGTACAGTATAAAATCAGTATGGATCTTATGATAATGAGTTTTTGATGTACTGGTTGAATGATAAGTATCTTGCTATTTTTAGGTACTTAAGTCTATTCTTCAAACAGTTTTAATAGTATGGCTTCCAATTACCCTTCAGGGGCTGCAAATAAAGAACAAGTGTATGGTCACTTCTGCGTTGAATAAGTACCATGAAACTGTAGTAAGTCTGAATCATGAAAGATGGCCTGTGTTGACCATTACAGTCAGGCTCTGGTACCATTATATCCTGCCACTGATACTGAGGGACTTTCATCATAATTTATGGCTGCTGTGTTGCCATTTTCCAATGACTTTAGCAAACTAGATTTGAGGTTGAGGTGGTCACAGTGGCACCACCTTCAAAGTCATCATGCCATATCCTAAAACCATGCCCCAATTCTAGAGTACCTGTGCTCAAAACCTGTGGTGTCTTGTTGCTAAAAGAAGAGATAGGAAGCCTAAACCTTAAGAGGTGGTCATTGCTTGCCTTTTATTGTCAGGCTCTGGTAACCTTGGATTCAGCCTTTGATCCTTAGATATTTTCATCGTAGTCTGAGGCTGAAAGGGTGCCTGTTTTGAATGAGTGTGGTGAACTAGGAATATGTGATTGCTGCTTCCTGCATCAGCGAAGAAAGGCCACAACCACTCACACTCATTCTTTAGCTGTCAAGTTTAATGCACCAGAATCACAGCTCTCTATCCACATCCAGGCACCACAGACATTATAGGGGAGAAAGAATACTTCCCATGTATTCCCTATATGTCATAGAAGGCAACTAAAAGGGGAGGGAGCAGGGGAGCTGGAAGTCTTCCTTTCCCGTTTATAATTTTCCAAAAGAAGGAACTGAGAAAGGGACCAAGGGAGGATATTTCCTCTTAAGGTTCAGTCCTTTGTTCTTAATGCTACCTTGCTAACGTGGGAAGTGGTGAATATGTATGTAAAAGAATTATTATTATTATTTTTTCATACATATTTGCCGGTTCCTGCGTTAGTGAGGTAGCGTTCCAGAACATATGATCGAGCCTTATTATTAGTATTATTACTATAATTATTATTATTAGCCTAGGAAACCTTTTTGAAGGCCGTGCAGCACCAGACTGCTTTGGAGTGAGAAGTTCTGTGACAAAACTGTACTGCTAATAGTACAGCCTCACCAAAGTTGACCACTTGCAGTGTAGCCTAGTAATGGCGGAGTCTGGTAACACCCACTGTATATATTCAGTGTCTGCAACAAAGTTACACCTCTGTAGTGTGAATGTTTACTTTTGTTCTTCCTTGGCTTTATACAGTGGCATTATATGGGCATTCCATCAGTCCTTGTACCCTCATCTTAAGCCATACATACACCGAAAATCCCTATGCTCCAATAAACAATGTATATGTTAATATCTGCAGTGCAAATGTTTTTGGTATGTATGTGAACTGTGTGACATGTTTTGACATTTTCTGCTGTAAAGACATGGTAATGTGCTTGATGTTTCTAAATGAAATGTCGTATATGTCATCATTGTGAAAAAGGTGTTGGCCAGTGCAGGTTGTGATGACTTTTATCCACCATTATGTAGTGTGTGTGTGTGTTAATATCTGCAGTGCAAATGTTTTTGGTATGTATGTGAACTGTGTGACATCATGTTTTGACATTTTCTGCTGTAAAGACATGGTAATGTGCTTGATGTTTCTAAATGAAATGTCGTATATGTCATCA
>JAUUDZ010436901.1:0-13357 GCA_032361705.1 Panulirus versicolor
TTGCCCCCTTCACCGATGTTCCCATTTGTTCTCTTGTCTTACGCACTTTATTTACCTCCTTCCAAAACATCTTTTTAGTCTCCCTAATATCTAATGATACTCTCTCACCCCAACTCTCATTTGCCCTCTTTTTCACATCTTGCACATTTCTCTTGACCTCCTGCAGTTTTCTTTTTTTACGTCTCCCAGTCATTTGCACTATTTCCCAGCAAAACTCGTCCAAATGCCTCTCTCTTCTCTTTCACCAATAATCTTACTTCTTCATCCCACCACTCACTACCTAATCTGCCCACCTCCCATGCTTCTCATACCACAAGCATCTTTTGTGCAAGCCATTATTGCTTCCCTAAATACATCCCATTCCTCCCCCACTCCCCTTACATCCTTTGCTCTCACCTTTTTCCATTTGCACTTAGTCTTTCCTGGATAAAACGTATATAGTATCAAAGTTTAAATTAGGCAAATTAATGTGTCACATTACACTACCTTTGCTTCATTAAAGAAAATAAGTACAGATAAAAGTAAAAAGTTTTAAGGTTTGTATCCATGGTGTATAAATCAAGGAATGACTATATGAACAAAAAATGTGATATTTATAGGGTCAAATAAAGTAACAACATATTTATTCATTTTTAAAGGTAATGGATTAAATCAAAAGAGCAAATGACAGTTGAAATACTTTTGTATGAGAGGATAAAAGCAGATTTTTACAAATCAATAATTAATGCATCTGTCTATACAGTGCAAAATACAAGCAACAGCTGGAAAATTACGGTCAGAAACCAACATCCGTTTTATTCATGAAATTTTTAGGATCATGGAAATATAATAGGAGCGATGAAAAAAGTATGGATTAACAGAAGGTTATCTCACACGCCCTGGTTCAGTCCATTGACAGCATGTCTACCTCGGTATACCACATCATTCCAATTCACTCTATTCCTTGCATGCCTTTCATCTTGCGGTAGATTCAGACCCCTATCGCTCAAAAGCTTTTTCACCCATCCTTCCACCTCCAATTTGGTCTCTTGCTTCTCCTTCTTCCATCCACCTCTGACACATGTATCCTCTATCTCAATCTTTCCTTACTCATTCTTTCCATGTGTACAAACCATTTCAAACGACTCTCTTCTGCTCTCTCAACCACATTCTTTTTATTACCACACACCCCTCTTACCCATTCATCACTTACCCCATCAAACCACCTCACACCACATATTGCCCTCAAACACCTCATTTCCAACACATCCATCTTCCTCCGCATAACCTTATCTATAGCCCACGCCTCGCAGCCAAATAAACTTTGTTGGAACCATTATTCCTTCAAACGTACCCATTTTTGCTTTCCGAGATAATGCTCTCGTATTCCACACATTCTTCAACGCTCCCAAAACCTTTGCCCTCTCCCCCATCCTGTGACGCACTTCCACATCAATCCAATGATAAATCCACTCATCCACTCCCAGATATCTAAAAACTTCACTATCTCCAGTTTTTCTCCATTCAAACTTACCTCCCAGTTGACTTGTCCCTCAACCCTACTGAACCTAATAACATTGCTTTTATTCATATTTACCCTCAGCTTTTTTCATTCACACACTTTACCAAACTCAGTCACCAGCTTCTGCAGTTTCTCACCCGAATCAGCCACAATTCATGGTCTATTTCCATGCCCTACCTTGCTGATGCGGAAAATGGCGGTTAAGTACATTAAATATAATACTTCCATGAAAATACATCAGACTTTATCCCAATACCATATCTTCTCAAGTTGTTGTGAAAAGAAGGTCCTGCTCATTGTTACCAAGGATAAAAGGATTTTTCTTTGCCCATGCCATTTACTGAAAACTGATCTATGAACTGAATCCTGACTACATACTGTAAATTTGACACAAAATCCAGTTTCGTATACTGTACTTTATTACAGTTTCAAGCTTTGTCTTCAAAATATCACTATTCACAGTTCCACCATAAAAGATAAATTAACAAAATTTGTTTCCACTTTTTAATTAGTTCCTTGACTATGAATGCTAATGCATTATTTGCCAAATTGTCTGACCTTCCAAGTTCTCCAAAATATTCCCTCCCAATGATAGAATCTGTTCTCTCATTATCAAATTCATATTGCATAACACTCATGCCATTAAAAATAATGCCACAAAATTTTTCCTGTGTTGATCCTCCCAGCTTTATCTTTCAACATACTTAGTGTATGGGTAATATAACCTACATTCATATCAATTCTGCATAACCATCTTTCCTAGATACCTACAAAAGTCAAAGCAAAAATATTGCAAAGATATCTGTAGGCTTTATGACTCTGGTAGTGGGTACCTAAAAAAAACACTTTTTGTCATAACTTTTTTTTGTACTTTGAACACTTTACCAGAACCCTAGAAAAAGTCTAAGACATTATGGTTAAGGTACATACCTTGAAGCATTTCCTATCCAATTTTCAGAAGTGTATATTTTAAATCAAATAATCTGAAGCTGTTTTTTGATCCCCTTATTTTTGTTCCGAATTTCTTTACTACTTTTGTTGTTGGTGACATCTTTTCATTGCTTCTGAAATAATTGTAATAGATAATTTGGATATTCATTTTACTACATTTAGTCGCTGTCTCCCGCGTTAGCGAGGTAGCGCAGAGAAACAAATGAATGAATGGCCTAACCCACCCACATACACATGCATATACATGAATGCCTACACACACACACACACCCATATATATATATACATTTCAAAGTATACATACAAATACATAATTTGGAAATACCACTAAAACTATAAGAGAATCTGGATAAAAAATATAGTCAAGTTTAGATTAAGCAAATTAATATAAGTCATAATACACTACCCTTGCTTTGCTAAAGAACAAGGAACAGATAAAAGCAAAAAAGTTTGAAGGATTGTATCCATGGTGTGTAAATTATGGAAAGACTATATGAACAAAGACCGATATTTCTAAGGGTCAAATAAGGTAACACTATATGTCAAATAAGGCAACAATATATGCATTCATTTTTAAAGGTACCTGATTCATTTAAAAGAACAAATGACTGTTGAAATGGCAGTTTGTACGAAAGCTTTAAATACAGATTTTTACATATTAGTGATTGAGGCATCTGTCTATAAAGTGCAGAATACAAGCAATAGTTGGAAAATTACTGTCAGAAACTAACATCCATTTTGTTTATCAAATTTTTATGATCATGGAAATATATTGGCACAAAAATACATTACGTATCCTCATGTAAATATGATAAACATAATATTGTAAGACTACATTTTGTATCATTAATAAATGCACAAATTACGAGGACAGTTTTCTCTAGGGGAACTATGATTTGGAGATCAAGTGGAAGAGCTGTATTTCTAGAAGCATGATATCATTATATGTAGATAAACACTGCATAAGCTGACTTCAGCCTTTTAATTATCCAAAAGAAAGAACAGAGAAAGAGGCCAAATGAGGATATTTCCTCTAATCCTCAGTCCTTTGTTCTTAACGCTACCTCGCTAACACGGAGAATAGTGAATGTGTATAAAAAAATTTATATACATTATTATTATATATTATACTTAACTGCCTTCCCCGCGTTAGCGATCAAACCACCTCACACCACATATAGTCCTTAAACATTACATTTCCAACACATTTACCCTCCTCCACACAACGCTATCTATAGCCCATGCCTCACAACCATATAACATTGTTGGAACCACTATTCCTTCAAACATACCCATTTTTGCTCTCCATGATAACGTTCTCGCCTTCCACACCTTCAACGCTCCCAGAAGCTTCGCCCCGTCCCTCAATCTAGTGACTCACTTCCGCTTCCATGGTTCCATCCTCTGCCAAATCCACTCCCAGATATCTAAAACACTTCACCTCTTTAAATCTTGTTTAATCTTTTTTTTTTTTAACATTCCTCGCTTACCACAAAACCAAACTTAAACGATCACTTTTATCAAATGGTGTATCATGTACGGTGTGCTCAGTACCCATGCTAGTACATGTGAAGACGAGCTATTTATGGTGGTGCATCAGTTCACAGTGTGTTCGGTGACACATTGGCACGAGTGTTCCCAGTGCACGCTGTAAGAACTCGCCTCCATGACTTCCTGTTACCATGAAAAACCAAATTCCCCCGGTCTGTATATAACTGAAATCCCTCCATTATCAGTATCTTCAGTGAAAAGGGGATGTTTACTACTTCAGTGCCACCTAGAGGTAACTTAGGAGGATTATCTGATATCAATACCACAGTCACTCCTCCTAGTGTGTGTGTGTGTGTCTGTGTCTGTCTGTCTGTCGGCTGTCTGTCTGTCTGTACAAGAATAATGACGGTAAAAATATACAACGTTAATGACGGGGCAACTCGACAGTAAAACTCTCTCCCCGTAACACACACACACACACACGACTCGCCAAATCCGTCCACCGCTCCCCGAGAACAGGTTCCACAACCAGGAATGACAACTTTTTACGCTTAACTTTTCTAATTTTTTTTCGTCATCGTGTCAGTCGCGTATAATGTATCTGAGAACATGAAGCACCAGTCACTGTGTACTTAACTTTTGACCAAAACCTTTTTTTTAATGTAGGGTTAGTCTTTTAGGTGTATATTTATCCAAGTCAAGTTTTACATACATTTTTGTGCTAATTTTAACTATTTCAGCAAACCTTCCCATACACTGTTGGATTATCTTAGCACAGGTAGCATATGGCACGGGCCCCATGCACCAGCAAGGAATAACAGTTCGATACGATTGGTAAACAATATACCAAGTACTCAAGTTCATAAAATGTAAACAATATCGAAAGCTTGTCTACTGTGAAGCGAGTTTACCAACTTGTTCATTCACAAGAAACACTAATTACATACTTATTTTATAATCATTTATGAATGAAATAAAAATTATGTAAGCACGTTTCCCATTTACTCCGAAGCTTTGGGAGAAATAAATTAAACTACCAGTGCTATCAGCGTTTTCAAAATTGGAATGAATGTAAAAGGAAAAAAAATCAAGTAAATATGGATCCAGTGTTCTGAAAATGCTATGGTCCCAGCAGATGCCTCATACGGCACTGATTCCGTAGCAAATGAATTCACCTTCATGCCTCTCAACCATTATTCATTGTAAATAAAGTTTTTTTTTTTCACCCATCGTCCACAGACTTACTTCTACGTGCAAGGCTAGGCTGTCGTTACCACTAAAAATCTGGCAACTTCTTGTAGGCGAAAGTGAGGATGGACTATAATAGGACAATCACAAACTCTCATGTATGAAACTGATTCACGAATGACTGTATAAAATCAAAGTCTACCTCAACGTAAACCTGTCCAGTTGCAGCCTACTATGGAACACAATGGACGTACAATAAATATTATTTTGTATAAATTTCTGGTAATTTTAGACAAAATAAATTTCTGGTAATTTTAGAATGATTACGAAACGTATGCAAGACTTTGAAATAAAACACGTCTTCAGAAGAACCTAACGTGTGTAACTGACATGAAATGTCTTGGCAAGATACTAGGGCACATCAGACCCTCGAGAATATACGATTTTATCAAGATGGAATACGTTGGATGGCAACTCAAGAGGCCGCCATGATTGCAAACCATAAAAGGAGTGACCATTTAAGGAAAGTAGGATCTCATTTTCTGGGCCCCCAAACTATCGTGCCCTGGGATTTTAAAATCGGATCCTCACATTATCAGGGCCCTTTTGGTATATCTTAAGGAAAATCGGTTTCTTTCATAATTGTCTTTATTTCTCATTCTCAGAGCCCTCCAAACTAAAGACCTAGGACCCCCCTCCTTCCCTCTTAATATGCTAATGCCAGTTAACGTTCCAAGCGTCTCTATACGTTAGTGGGATTTGACGCGACAGATGTCTAAAATTCGGTACGGGACACAGTCTTGATGCATCATTACTTTCCACATTCACATTTTCTCTTCCCTTTAAATCTTGCATTATTTCAGCTACGATCATTTAATGGAATGGCGTTTTTTTCTTAAAACTTTGTCTCCGCGTCACAAAAGAACATCGTAGATTACAATACAGGTTCCAGATAACCGTTAAGAGCCACAGAACAAATAAAGATACCGGTATAAATGTATTCTTCAACTGACAACGTTTAATCTGGCCACGACAGGCCACCACCTTCAACACATCACATGCATAAGGGTAAAAAAGATCGTTACCATGCCGAGAAGAAATCAGAACAGCCAGTTGGTAACGTGGTTGACAGCAATACAATACGTTTACCTTGTACTGATTTTTAAGGCTTGTCCACCTCCCCAGCTCGTTCTGGGACCAAGTTTCACCGTTGCTTTTCTGATCAGTCAGGCTGTGCAAGGCCACAACACCGTATGCCCTCTTCCCCTTTCACAACCTGGCCGGGCTGCTATACCAGATATATGTTCTGTGATTATTTTTAATATTTCTAAAGTGGATGGTCCGTAACGTTTCTAACTATTGCAGACAGTGAGTACCACTGCTTCAGGACTTTATTCTCTCTCTCCAATTGTACTTACATCATCGCGTAATTTCCATGGTGTAAGTCTATAAGGTCTTCCATGCCTGTCCAATGTTGTTTCCACTTCCATGGTTCCATTCGCTGCTATATCCACTTTCAGGTATGTGAAACATTTCACTTCTAATTAAACTCACAATCCAACTTAACTTTACTTCTGCTTTTTCACACACTCCCCTAGACTCAGTCACCAACTTAGGCAGTTTCTCACTCGAATCTACCACCAGTACTGTGTCATTAGCAGCTGACTCACTTCTGAGACCTCCTCAACCCCTGCAGATTGCACATACCCACACACATGCCTTCTGCAACATGTAAGGAATGGAAGAGTGGAAATATTTCTCCACTATGCTTGGGATGGAGATTTTTTTTCATACTTGATCACTGTGGTGATTGAATAAGAAATAAAAAGGCTGTTTTCCAGGGTTCCTTAATTCACAGTGCTCTTCTCACTTTCAAGTCAGTGAGAGGAGAGTAGTTAGAGTGGATGGGCTTGGAAAGGTGACATGTGTGAAGAAATACCATGAGAGATTGGGTGTAGAATGTCAAAAGGTGAAAGTAAATGAAGCAAGGACAGTGAGTGAGGAATGGGAGGTATTTATGGAAGTAATGCTATTATGTGCAAGATATATATGTGGCTTGTGGAAGGAGGGCAGATTAGACAGTGCAGTGAGTGGTGGGATGAAGAAGTAAAGTTTCAGTGAAAATGAGAGGAAAGGCATTTTAGGAGTACTACCAGGGAAGGAGCGCAAGTAATTGGGGATGTATAAGAGAAAGAGGAAGGTAACTCTAGTGCAGCGTTTTCAGAGGCAGCGAGGCTTCAATATCGTCCAAAAACTAAAGTCACAGCACACCTCAGGTGTTTGTATAAATTTAAAAGGATTGCCTTGATGGAGTTGGGAACAGACAGAGATATATTGGAGAAAATAGTATTTAGATGGTGATTACAAAGATAGTGATCATGATGGGGTGGTGATGATGGAGGAGGTGATGGCAGGCAGGAATATTGTGGTAAGTGTTGAGAGGTGATGCATTTAACGGTTTCCTTGGTAACACTGGCTCGTGGCACCACAAGATACGACTGAACTACTAATGTCTATCCACAAAATTGTGTGTTAGCATAAATTAGCAATGCTATACCCTTTCATCATTATGCTATGTAACATTTTAAATTAAGGACTGAGAAATCAGAAACTCAAGGGATGAATAGAGAGGTGGATTGGAAGAAAGAGGCAACAGACAACAGCTGTGTTGCCAAGCACTCTTCAACAGGTGACATTTCAACCCATCACCATACCCACCACCATGCACTTGTATTTCAGTTAACTACACACAATTTTGTCATACAATAAGACCTACACCTCATAAAATTATAAAACAGCTTATAATGCACAACAGTCATGGGTACTCATGAACTCTCAGGGTGCTATAATATTAATCTATGGCCTTCCAAAATTCTCTGATAGATTGTTTATCTTTGCCATCTGTTTTCTCAAGTTGTCTGAATGTGCAATGAATATGGCAGACCTTGAAATATATTACTCCCCGATCCACTGGCTTGATCAGGGAAGTTGTATTAGGTGGAAGTTCGCCTCTTCTACAGGTATGCAGGTCCAAAGGGTGTCTAGATTCTCAGAGTGGCCAGGGGCATTATTGAGCACCAACAATGCTCTGAGTTTAAGGTTTTCTCTTTCATAATACTGCTTCACTACTGGGCAAAAGTGACACAAACTACTGCTGGAAAATATCAACTGTCACCCAAGCCTTCTTATTTGATTTCCAAATCACAAGCAGATGGTTTTTGAAAATACCTTCATAGCTCATGGCATTTCAGAGTGCTTGGTGATGCTTGGTGAGCAGTGGTTCCAGCTTGAAGTCTCCCGAAGCATTACACCCCTCACAGTAGTGTTACTTCGTCTTGTGCAACCCTAAACCTAGAAGCATGCTTCTTTTCTCCAGAGATGAAAGTGTAGGATGGCATTTATTTCCACAGAAGGCCAGTTTCATCAATGTGAAAGCAACCTGGGAGGGTAGTTGCCACACCCGATGATAGCTTTGAGGGTAGCAGGAAATTCCTGGGCAGCCTGCATGTCCCTACTTGCAGCTTTACTACAGGTGTGGATGCTGTGCAAGTTGCTGCGACATTTGAACTGATCAAACCAACCTCTGCTTGTTGAAAATGTTTTTGAGTCATCTCCTTCCTACAGGTGCATGAAAATGCTACTGGCTCTTTCCAAGATGTTATGCTTAATGGCAAATTACAGTGCATTTGGCCACCTACCCATATGGCTAGCCTACCTTCCTTTTTTTCTAATAAACTGCTCCTTGAATGAGTCACCTTCATTGCTGTTAACTTCATGGTCATTGTGTCAGAAGCTTTTATATTGTCTGCCAATTTAAAAGTATCATCAACATCAACCTGACAATCACCAGCTTCCAAATACAATATCAGAAGCACTAGCAGCACAAGAACTTGCAGACTGTTTTCCAGACATTATGGGTAAATATTATCAAATATTAAAAATCAGTAAGTTAGCAAGAATGTGTAAACAGTGTAAGTGCTGCAAAATATGTACAGTAAATTATTTGGAACTGACTGAATGTATGTACAGCACTGATTGGCCAAGTGAATATAAACAGAGTGAGCTGCTGTCAGCATGGTGTGTGTCTAGACTCAAGACTTTTGACTTATTTTAAGAAATTTCTTAATTCTTTTCTAATATGACTAGAGCTCCATGACGCAAGCAAGAGCACTAAGATGAAACTGTTCTAAGAGGAGCGCTAAACAGGTTATTACTGTATATGGAAAAATTTCCCATGATAACATATCACAGATCATATGAGAACCATGAGAGATGATACATCATCTCTGCTAGACTCTTATCTTTAAATACAGTATCCTGAAAACTGAACTAATCAAATATGATAAACCTTTTGGTAAAAGTGATCACATACTGTTTGAGTTTGACTATGTGACTGAAGAGGATACAAGAGAGGGAGCATAAGGGAAATATGACTGTGATAATTACAGTCTTCACAAAAATAACCAGATGATTACTATTTAAAACAAAGCTTTCATGCATCATGTTTTGCTTGAAGAAAATATCCCATTCCTTGCTTATGGTGGGGACATCATGCATCTCGTTGTCCCATCATATGATTTCCTGCCTCAGTTACCCTGTGGTACTGAGGGTAGAGGGATGTAACTTTTGCTCGCAGTCCTTGTGTTTAATATTTTTGCTATTTCTCTTTCAAGTGATAATTTCCCTCTACCAGCAACTGAACCATAGGCCCGAACAAATTGCTCCTAGAGGAAAAGGCCCATACTCTTGCTTGGAAGCAAGAAACTGTGTCTCGAAGTAAGATTTACAGACACTGTCAGGCCTGAGTTCGTCATCCATACACTTTTGTTTTCCTAATTCTGCTATTAGACCTCCTTAAAAAGAAATACCAATAGGGCAAATGAAAACCAGATGAATGAGAATTGTTGATAAACCCATATCTTTCTAGTTATTGGTTTATCAGTTCTTTGAGAATGTAAATTAAGAAGACTTTTATAACCAAAATATAAACCATCACTATAGAAGGTTCTGTAAAATCTACAATGAAGTTTCAAAGCTTTATGCTATAGGGAAAGAAACAAAGGCTTGCCCTGAGTTCCCAATAGCCAAACAGTGATAATGTGATACAGCACCTTGCTAAAGCACAAGAGCAGTTAGTTCTTGGGAGCAGAAATCAAAGTAATAAAGAATCGTCAGAGAACCAATAAAGCAGTGTAAAGCAAGCCAGTCAAGTTTTAAGGTCAAACTGAGAGCTCATAAATCAAACTGCTTGAGACTTATTTCTGTCATGTACCTAGAGCTTGAAGAAAAGAATTTATCTCGTGCAGACAAAAAAACCCTAGCTCCTTAAGAGGTTTATTTAGCTAATGGGAAAGTTAGATGTGAGATAACACAGAGAAAAAAGCTATCAAATCAAAGCCCCACAATGTCAAATCCTTTAGAAATATCATGAACTATAATATGAGTTTCCCCAGAGTCTCTCAAAGAGGATGACCAATCATTAGTTAAACATGTGATGATATCACCAAGGATCTCACTTCATGAAGGTTGTGCTGATGATCAGACAGAGAACTGCAGGATTTAAGATGTTTAAAGTAAAAGGATTTAAGGAAATTCAAATACCTTCGAAACAAGTAAATTGAGAACAACAACTGGAATGGTTAAAACAAGTACACTTCTGTGGAATAGTCTATATTACTGCATGCTTCCAATGGGAAAGTTTTGGTTTTTAGCACAAGCACAAATTCAGAGGTATAATCCTTCAAAATACAAGGAGGGATGCCATCAGATCCACATACCTTGCTTATGTTCAGAGAGGTATACATTTTGGACTATACAAAGAGGTTATAGGAAGTATGATAGGGGGTGAAGGAATGTTAAAGTAATCTGAAGCAAAATTAGAGGAGAAAAGAGGACCAAAGAAAGTTTATCTCTTATTAAGAGACAGCTATAGTACCATCAGCATGGAAAAGTGAAGGAGAAGTAATTCAACAGAAGTTGTTGGAAGTGCCTTTGAGTAATGATCAGAAAGACCCACTGGTACTTCCTTTGAAGAAAGAAATACTCTACTTCATGGATAATATACCTGCAGTGATTTCAGGCATAGGTGATTAATAAGTATGGATTGGAGAAAGAGTGTTTTTTAGTCATATACCAGGTATGCCTGGTCCCTCGCCAGAATTGCTTCAGAACAGGAATGGTTGAGCCATGGATTGGAAGAAGAGTTAGATGAAGAGGGTACATACTTTCATTTTTGCATCAATAACCTAGCTTCAGTTCAGAAGAGACAAAATCATCAGAAAACAGGCTTCACTAATAATAATCAACAACAATGATCACTGAAAATTCTCTTCAAATACAGTACACAGATAAGATACCTTAAACTACCTATGGTGAAATTGTTGTGGTGCTCCTCTGCTCAGGCAGACTATTGGAGGCAACTGCATAAAGACCTAAATAACTACCACATCCTAACTACATTACTCTGGTATACTATTGTGATACTTATCCAGGGCAATTATGTGTTTCTCTAGTGCACATTCATAATTTGTCTACCTGAGGATAGCAGTGTATATAAAGCAATTCTATTTCCTGTATAATTAGGGTGTTACCTCTTACTAAGCTTGCTGCACCTTCTGATTTTTATGGTTATATTTTACAGTCTTCCAGAGCTCATGCATAATCTGTTGGGCACCCTCTTTGAGGAGAGAGACGAATCTGCTAAAAGAATTCCAAATAAGACTGTAACTAATGAAAGTGAGCTGAGCTCTAGGAAGGAACTAATGGAAGTGAAAGGAAGACATGATTACAACTGTATTTTTAAAATGACATTACAATGGCAAGACTAAATAAAATGAAAGAGGAATGAACAAATCCACTAGGGGACACAACAGGAGTCTAAGCAAGATTTATCATAAAAGATTTGAAAAAACACTTTTATAGTGAAGGAATAGTGGATGGAGTAAGCATTAACATGAAAAAAAATTATAACATAGGGAAGTTTAGTGAGTGATACAAGTTTAAAATTTCCTTCCTATACTGTATATACATGAACATATTAACAAGTGGGTAAATTATACAAGCATTTTCAGTCACTCCCTTTGTCCTTCTAATGCTCTGACTTCATGTTCTCTTACATCTAATTTCCTCATTAATATAAAGTACACATCATTTTTCCATACTCTTTGCTTCCACATGAAAAATCCATCCTTTATTCATTAATCACACCATAATTCTGTTTTCTCCACATTCCTTTACTTCTGACTAGTCACTCTTTCAATTATATACATCTAAAAAATTCTATACTGATTTCTTTCTTCAGTGTCAACTTTTATCCCACTATAAATCTATGCCATCCATGCATTAGCTAATACAGAAGTATTACTATTACAGACTTCTACACACCTAGTTGCCTAACTACCTCCTTTCATTCCTTCCTTCAGGCTGCGAGTGACCTGATCAGTTTTTAGAAGTATCTTTTTATCTAGTTTCAAGGACTCCTTCCTTATCATTTCTGCTGGCCAACAGTTTCAATACTTTGAATGCTTTCATTTCATGTTCCAACTCCATTGTCTTTAAAGAAAGGTATCTGACTAACATCTGTATCTATAATAAGTCTTGTACATCTCCCCAACTTTATTTACTTAGTTTGATCATATATGCATGATATGAACATATTTCACACTGTATACAGCTACGTACTGACTGTATTTGCTATTACCCACTTCTTATATCCTTAGATTCTTTCCAGACTGTTTAATCCTAAAGTACCATTAAAAACAGACATATAAACACAAAGCTCACCATTGAATCTGACAGCTCTGACAGCACCCTGCTTACACTCAATTATTCTCACCAGCTGAGACGGTATGCCCTCTGAAGGAGCCATTTCCAACAAAGTTTGCTTCCCAGAAGATGATTCACAAACCCTGTAAATTATTCAGATAATTACTACAAATCATGCCCTGAAATGAAATTAAGCGTAAAGCAACTTTGCTAATCTTTAGATACAATGAGGGAGATATTTTATTTAACATACATAATCGCTGTTTCCTGTGTCAGCTAGGTAACACCAGGAAACAGATGAAGAATGGACCGTCCACTCATATACACATATATATACATACATGCCCATTATTATTTATTTATTTTTATTTATTTTGCTTTGTCGGTCTCCCGCGTTAGCGAGGTAGCGCAAGGAAACAGACGAAAGAAATGGCCCAACCCACCCCCATACACATGTATATA
>JAUUDZ010436912.1:3213-13357 GCA_032361705.1 Panulirus versicolor
TCAATGCTTATGCTGCCAACTGATTTTCACATAACAATGGTGCAGACTGGCAAAAGATATATTTTTCTAAGTTAAGCGTAAGTAAAGAAAAGACATTATGCCTTCTTTTAACATGACAGAAATATCCACATAAAAATCAAACATTACATTTCAGATATCACTGCAAAGTCAGGAAGCAGCATAACACAAAAAAATATCTCAGCATTAAACAAATGGCTGCTGGATTTACTGCCAACACTTTTCACAGTTTTCTGTCAGTCTTCCATAATTGATTATTATTCAATTTTCAGAGTTTACACGATCAATTCAGATACATAGAACAGAGGGCTATATTAGTTGCTATGCAGAGAACAGATGTGTGTCTGTAGTATTACTAAACCTTCATGAAAAGGTTTAATGGGAGGTCTAAGATGAAGAGCACAAAATCACAAACTCCTTCACTGTAATTAGCTCTATATAAGGATGTAGCATTACCACAAATGTGTAGGGAAACACAGCAAAAGAAAAAACCACTCTAGTCAGATGGGATAACCCCCAAAATTCACCTTCTGTGGGAGTGATGCATAACATGCATATCTACTTATCATGGTAATCCAGAAGTATATGACATGAACAATCTAAATTACTTCAAAATACCCTTTATGTCAGTTCCTATAACTACAAAACTTGGTTCTGCATATTTATACCCATTTAATGTACCAGACATTGAATGGGAGCAAAAGAGGTATTATGAGCTGCCACACAGCCCACACAACTATCTTAGTCTCCTTTAGCATTTCAGGACAACTTTCCATCGTCACTGGTACTCAATTTCATTCAAAATTCTTGCCTGAAAATGTCTGACGTTAAAATTCTTTGGAGTTTCATAGAACCTGAAAGGTCTCAGTGTGTGAGCCAAGAAAAAAAATTGTCTACATGTAACTATCTGTTCATGTCTTAAGAAGCCGAAAATGTGGGAGCTTGTCTTTTAACCTCTTATTTCTGTCACTACAGGATTTTGATAAATTCTAATTGCAAAAGGGCATTGTTCTGAGCTTGTTCCATGCAGCTACAATTGTTAATCAAGATATATTTGAACAAAATCTTCATAAACCTCCTATTACTTCAAGTACTCTAGTGTTCTTAAGTAGAACTGCTTCTATACTTCAAATACCCAGTTCCTCTTAACATTTAGGAAACTAATCAAGATAAGTTATTAAATCCCTCTTACTTTCTTTCTTTTTCCTATCTTCCAGTAATTCATCTTCTTTTATTAGGGCATCATCATTGATACATTTCACTGGGCTCCCTAGCATTTCTGTGTTCAAATATATTTAGCTGGTGATGAATACTCAAACTTGGTTTGAACCTGTCAAACCTTTTCAAAAACATTTTCTTGTTAATATACCTTCCATAGGTTGATTCATTTATCTTCCCTCTAGCAATGAGTCATGGTCCAGTCTGGTTCCATTTCATCACATCTTTGTTACTTAAAATTCATTTGGGTTAAAAGTAAGAGTGGTAGAAATGGAAAACTTTCACAGTACAGTTAGAATTAAGAGAATAGCTTCAATAAAGAATGAAGATGTGAGAAAATCATTACAGAGCCAAATGAATGAGTCTTTTAGGATGATATGGATATGGAGAATATATGACATGAAAAGCTAGGCAAAAAGGTTTACAGCACTACAGTAGAACATACAAGCAGGAGAGGTAGATCAAAGAAGATATTGCAATACAATTTTTTAAGTTCACTCCTGCAAACAGAGCATGGGAGAGTGTGTGAAAAGGGAAAGTTAATGTGGAAACTTAAGATAATACGATGCAGAAGCAGGACAAGTCAGGATGATCTGAGAGTAAGTTTGAATGGGGAAAGCCTGAAGAAGGTGGAGTGTTTTAGGTGCCTGAGTGTGTCCTTAGCAGCAAAGAAGCATGGGGAATGAATTGAGTCATAAGCTGGAAGAGGGAGCAAAACTCCTAGGTTCATTACATGTGTCTGACTGGGCACTGTGTTGATGCAAGCTCTGGGCCCTGAACTGAAAAAAAAGGGGCAGAGGGTGGACATGTTGGAAATTAAATACCTGGGGACAATGTGTGGCATAGGTTGATTATGTAAGGAGTGACCGTGCAAGAGGTGTGACAGTATGTGCAGCACAATTGAGGGAGCTGACCAGGGCGTGTTTAATGGTTTGGAAATATGAAGGGGATGAGCAAAGAAAGAGTAAGAGAATCTATGCATCAGAAGTGGAGGTAGAAAGGGAAAAGGGAGACCAAGAGTAATATGGAAGGATGGAATGAAAGAGGCTTTGGATTATTTGGGCCTGAACATTCAAGAGACATGCAGTCAGTGGGCTGAACCTCAGGACTGTGAAGTGGTAAATTCCACTATTCATCTAATGAACAATGATGGCTACTGTCTACTTTTAGATGTGTGGTATATCAGAAAGAGACAAATTTTAACATACTCGACTTAATAATTTCTCCAGTAACAATCAAATATCAAAATTATTTGATATCTTCAGATCTATGTACCTCTATCTCTGATGCCCACTCCCTTCAGAAACTCCCATCAAAGGGATGGCCACGGCAAAAGAGTCTCCACTTATCCCTGTCATTAAATGTCTCCCTCACTTACATTCTTTAGATATTTATTCATATATCTCAAATCCAATTTTTCAATTGTATACTCATTTTGTCAACTTATTTACTATCAATGGCAACCCTAATATAAATACACTCGGAATGTCAAAGACATTTATCTGATTTTGGATTAACCAGGGGGAATGAAAGCCTTAACTGTACTAGAACATGAGGTATTATTTGTATCTATACCAAAATGGGGTGATTACTTACCCTACAGACAAATATATAAATATATAAAAGATGGGTATTTTGAAAATAAATAACTTTCCTATTGGAGAATAGGTTTCATCCATTCATTAATCTAAATATGTGATCTTGGCACTGGGGATAGTTAAAAAAAAGTTAACTTCTACAAAACAGTAAGCTGAGATCCACTTTAAATATGGTGTACTTGAAAATCTTTAAAGATTAAATAAACCTAAACACGGGCAAGCATTTCTATTCAAAGCTCTAACTTAAATGCTATACTGTACATCCTAAATCAATAATTTTTTCTAATATGCAAAATATAAATTCCTCTTGATGTATGGCAAGAGTTGCTCCCTTCCTGAACAAAATTGGCAAACACCTCATGTCTTACCACACTCAAATTATGAGTCTCCAACAATTAGCCTCAAAGCTCTTTCGCAAAAAAAATTCTATAAAAGTACTTCTCGAGTTAAACAATAGGTGGTATTCAGAGGCAATAACTGGTTCTAAAGGACATGCAAGTATCAAGTTGGATTTAAACTCTGAAAAAAAGTTTCATCATATAATTACACTGGCTATAAAATTCATGAAGGCTCAGCTTTTTTTCGTAAGTCTTCAGTCTCTCAAAAGAATAATCAACAAAACAGAAAACACATAAGTATATTTTTCTAGCAAAAAGTATTTTTCAGTTTCTGAGTAGAATCAAGCCTTACACAGTTATGGTTCAGCTCTTGTAATGACAAGCATTTTCCCTTACCATACAAATATTATAACAAGAATTAACACTTATAAAGACTAGAAACAGCCTCCACAGACATAAAGATTACCCATAATATACAAAATCATTTCCCACAGGTAACTGTACACCTAGAGAAATCTTGTCATTTCATTCAAAAAATACTACATCCAAGAGGCCAAGTTGGGTAGTTTGAAAATAAATTATCAATGAAACTCACACTGTAGAATAAAGATGGGAACAACAACTAATAATGTAACTAGGAAACAAAATATCATGAATTTACCAGTTCACAGCAAATGACATCCCGTATCATGCAAAAATGTAAATATGATGCATCTTACATCTCAGTGCAACCAGAAAGCAATATATATAAATGGGAATGTTAACAACATACATGCTGGAGTAAATATTCTTAACCAAATGGTAACTCTCCCTAATATAGATAAGCTAAAAGGTCTATTTTTTACCAAAGTCTATCAAAATATCTTGGAAAGGTTGATGAAATATTAGAATTAAAGAAAGTAAAACTGACAATGAAAGACAGAAGATGCATTCTTATTGCTTAAGGATACAGGGTATGAATAGAGAATCAAAGAACCTGGAAACAGTAGATGCCTAAGCAATGGAATAATTTCACAAGCTCCACATGTGGCTGTTCGAACTGTGATGTTTCACACTTAAGACAGTTGAGAATAAGCACACAAGCTCAAATAATAACAAATAAAAGCTCATACATGAGACATTTGGAAAAAAAAAAGAGGCATATATGATCTTTTAACTAAATACGATATGTAAAAATATTCTAAGGCTTCTTACTCATCATGCATTCTATGATGATGTCAAAAGAGAGTACTGTTCAATTTGTATCCCACCCATTGGCAAAATACATTTCAATTTATATTCCACCCACTGGCAGCATACTTTTCAATTTGTATTCCACCCACTGGCAGAATACTTTTCAATTTGTATCCAACCCACTGGCAAAATACATTTCATTTTATAATCAACCCACCAGCATAATCATATTTCAATGTGTATCCAACCCATTGGCAGTCAGCTTGAAAACTAAAGCAGGTGTAACTGAATGCATGCTCTCCCAAGAGTTACTGCTGCTTTTACCTAATATTGGGTATTTCCTACCTCCAACTGTAGTATTTTCATATGACTGCAAGGAATATTACTTTCTCTCAAACCATTTAGTCTACTGGGTGGAGGCACATGCTACACCAAACAAAAAATTTGCCAAAACTTGGTCCTTACTGAAGCAAATATATTTATTCACAACTTTCTCCTTTCACATACTCCCTTAAAAACACTAGCTTCTGATTGTTCTTTCTGGAGACCACCACCAAAACTGTCCTTTGCAAACAACAAATGATTCAACCTCCAATGCCTCCACCCCTACCATATCATAGGTATAATGATCACTCTACTACCCTCACATTCAAATCTCGCACCAAGTCACCCCTACCATATCATAGGCCTAATGATCACTCTACTACCCTCACATTCACATCTCGCACCAAGTCCATGAACAAATTAAAAATACATAGTAACATCAAACATCCTTCATGCAATGCAGACCCCTTCACTGGGAACCACTCATCCTAATCCCTTCCTACTCTCATGCATTAATCTCCTAGTAAAACTCTTCCACAAAGCCTCTCACTAACAAGACTTAGATCCCTAACCCACCTGGAAATTCACCAAGCATACAACATAATTTTTCTCATATTTTTGTTTATTCTTTTGATGAAAATAAAATTATCTCTACATCTTTTCTTGTAAGGAATGTTCAGTCTTTGTAAAAAAAATAAGTAAATATGTAAATAATGTGTATAGAATGTAAGTTATGTAAATGATTTATATGGAATGTGTGTGATCATGCCTTATAACAAAACGTGTGTAATAAGTTTAAGGGTGTGCAAAATTAAATCACACCTAGAAATAGAAAACATATATATGATGTATTTACATATATAATGAGGATCTGCACTGCCACACTTCATCAATTCAACACCATCCTACACCAACATGGAGGAAAGTACATTACTTTTTGCGATAATTTTTTCTTCAGTACTATATGATATATGCTCTATGGGAATATTCTTTCTTTTCTGACAGAGGAGAAGTGTATTTTCAAAATGATTGCACAACAAAAGGGTCTAGATACCCTTTTCAAAGATACATTTCATTATTCTCTCCTGGTACCTCATATTCAATTTTCTTTGTCTACTTCAACTCACTTTAATCGAATACTTTCCATCATTCATTCTTTTTACATCCATTCTGTATCTATACTACACAAGTGATCTGTTTCATTCTATGAATCACACTACCGAAGTTTTTTCATACTTGATTGCTTTTCCCCACGTTTGCAAGGTAGCACCAGGAAGAGACGAAGAAAGGTCACATCCACTCACATCCATTTTTAGCTGTCAAGTGTAATGCAAAGAAACCACAGCCCCCTATCGCCCATCAGGCCCCACATACCTTTCTATGGTTTCCCCTGGAAGCTTCACATTCACATGCCTTGGTTCAGTCAACTGACAGCACATGGACCACAGTATTCCAAATTGTTCGAATTCACACCTTTCACCCTCCTGTATGTTCAGGCTCTGATTGCTCAAAATCTTTTTCACTCCATTCATCAATCTCCAATTTGGTCTCTCTATTTTCCCCATTTCCTCCAATTCAGACACATATATCCTCTTTGTCAACTTTTTCCTCCCTCATTCTCTCTATATGTCCAAACAATTTCTTTTAATAATACTTTATCTAATTTCCTTTTCTAATTCCTTACTCTATACATTCTCCTGACATCAAATCCACTTTTTAGATATTACATACTAGAAATCTATCACCCACTCTACTCATACATGTTTTACACACAAGGCAGGCAGTAGTCAAAGGGCATCCAATGACCAGGGAGGTACATTACCAGCACTACCCACCTGGGTATCAGGAGGGTTAGTGATAGCTGCATAGTGATCCAGCACTTCAGTGCCTGTCAAGTTGCACTCTTCTGAACACTGGCATTCTGTCCAAAAAGATACAATCTCTCCTTGTCACACACAACACCTGACAACTCTTAACTCAAACAGCTCATTCTTCATAACTTGACTTTCCTGTGGTAAGCACAATGTGCAAGCTCTGCCTTTTGGCAAAATGATAGAAGCAATTAACAGAATCAGAAGGTAAGAACATCTAGGTAGGAGCATAAGGTAGGAACATTAGCCAGGAGCCTTTGCAGAAGTAGTCATTAGGAACATTAGGAAGGAGCCTATGCAAACACTTCACTAGGCTTGCCAGGTCTGCCAATGGCCTGTTAAGGGTGAGGCACTAAAGGCTATGAAGCAGCACTGGATTTCACTGGCTATAGAGATTCTAATGATGTGACCACCCCCTTGAGGGAGTTCTAGAAGGGAACAGGCATCAGAGATACGGATAGACAGATAGACAGATAGATAGATAGATAGACACAAGTGCACAACTAAGTCAATGCATTTATCCACCATAATAGATGGCTCCCATTCCATCTTTATATTGCCCTTGTCAAAACTATAACTTATATCCTTCCTTTCATATTCATTATTGTTTTTCTATACTAACGGAAATGACATGGGTAACTGAATACACAAATCAAGACCATCTCATTGACACTTTGTTAATATACCATAACCTAAGCAAGCTACCCTTTTTATTGAAGAACCCTTAGGGAAAGACAAACAGCTGGATTAACTGTGGACCAGCTGCCACAACCAGGATTCAAACCTATGTGGACTTGACCCTGGGCAGCCCCACGATTGTGTCAGTCAGCAATGCTAACTGCTGCTCCAAATTCTTTCATTCTTTCTTTTAACTCTTTTCTTAGTTATGTATTCAAAAATATACTACCTCTGCCACAAATCAAAGCCTTTGATCTGAGTAATACAAAAATAGGGACTCAATTCTTTTACAATTGAGCACACCAAGCACTTTTTTTCATACATAATCGCCATTTCCTGCATTAGCGAGGTAGCTTTAAGAACTGAGGACAAAGCATTAGAGGAAATATCCTCACTTGGCCCCCTTCTCTGTTCCTTCTTTTGGAAAATTAAAAACGGGAGGGGATTTCCAGCCCCCCGCTCCCTCTCTTTTTAGTTGCCATCTACGACATGCAAAGAATATGTGGGAAGTATTCTTTCTCCCCTATCCCCAGGGATATATATACATAAACATTATACATGCTCACCACTTCCTGCATGAGCAAGGTAGCATCAAGAACAGATGATAGAGCCTTTGAGGGAAAATTCCTCACCAACTCACTCAATGACTGCCTCAAAGTGGCTTTAATAAAACAAAATTCCTTCATCAAGATCCATTGAATTTGTAGTTGGGCTTGACAAATTTGATGGGGGCCAAAATCATCATGAATACCTTACTTTCCTTCCTTCACTTTACCCACAATATGAAAAAAATGGGTAACAAGTTCACATGAATTAAGATTTTTTTACATTTGGAGAAAGACCAACCTGAATAAGGACATGTTCTCATCCTTCACCAAACTAACGTGTCCATGACTCAGTGACTGAGGAGGAGAAATTCCTAAAAATAGGCTTATTATGATATTCATCCACAAAGCCTATACAAAAGGTTAGAAGAAGGCCAAATGCTTTATTAAGTATTTACAAGAATCTTACCTGAGTGAGGGCATACTCTTCCCCTTAACCAGACCAACGGGAGGAAGTCTCGGTGATGGTGGACCTGGTTGATGCCGATCCTCTACAAACTTATCCAAAGCAGAGTGGGGCCTTGACTTCTGTTCTCCATCAATTCCCCAGGAACTACCACCAAAATCCCCAACAGCCTGTAGACAAAACTTGAAATGAAAAGACTAATGCTATCCAATCAAAATAAGCCATTCATATTTACAATAACAAACTTTCAGAAGAGTGAACTTTCAATGCTATTATTTGAGGAAGGAGGTGGTATGAATGAGGGCACTGGTTTGACTTAACAAAAGAATCAGTATGTTATCCCACACTGTTACTAGATGCTACAGCCTAAGTTCTTCCATGTGTTAGTCAGTATAGGTGGAGATGTCAAGAAAGCCTGTATGAAATCTGCAGATCTGCAGCCCTTAATTTACAGTAATAATTTGTACAGCTGGGATGTTCTTACAAAATAAAAGATATTAGAAATGAAAATCCTCTGTAATAATATCTATTTGAGATAAAAATTACTTCTTTGAATAACACACATCTCACTACATGTGCCTGCTAATTCTTCTGTAGTACCTCATATGCTTAGCAACAAAGCAGCGTAAGTGGAGGGCACAGAGCACACATAAACATTGTTTCACCAAGTTGAGTCATATATAATTTGATTTAGAAAGTCATGTTAAAAATCTTAATAACAAACTTATGGATTTTCTTTTTTTAAGATGAGTATTCCTGCTGCGGTGAAAGGGTCAAAAAACTAATTTTTCCATGTAATATTTCCTTTTTCCTATTTTTCACTATTTTTTTCTTCTGTAATTCTAATTACCTTATCATTTACATCTGCAACAACAATTTCAATCACTAAGAAACATTTTCATTTCTCTGAATAAAGTAAAAATTGTTTCATGAAAGTACCTGCCAAACTAACATTCCTACTTTCGGTCAAATGTTTATAGGTATATTTAGCAAGCAATGTCCTACTTTAATATGGTCTGAATGAAGAGGTAAAATTGTTTTCACATATGTGCCTGCCAAACTAACATTCCTACTTTCATAGTCAATGTTCATAAGTGTATTCAACAAGCAATGTCTCATTTCAATATGGTAATATGTAGCACAGCTTATACAAATAAAGAGACAGATTTTTGTCACCCTTGTTCACCATGTCCCACATTAATGAGGTAGCACCTGAAATAAAGACAGGCTGCATTCACACACAACCATTCTCCAGCTGTCATGGGCAATGCACTGAAACCACAGCCTCCTATCCAAAATCAGATCGCACATACCAGACACAAATACATAATAAAAGAGTTAGCTAAAATTACTTACCGGATCCTCAGAAACAGACGATCTCCTCGAGTCTTCATGTCCAATTTTCTCAAGAGCCTTTTCTGAACATGACCTTAATTTGGTTTCAACAAAAGCCCTTAGCTCATTAAGCTTCTTTTTCTTTCTTGTGCTTCCTCCAGAGCTGGTCATGCCTTCTCTTTGGGGGCAGGGGTGATCTGGCATGAATGGTGAATCTGTTGAAAAGAAAAACTCTTCATTACAGCATTTATTTACTGGCCAAAATATAGCAAAGTTCAAAGTTTTACATACTCATCATCATCATCATACCCATGTTTCACTGATGAGGTGAAAAAATATTCAGCTAAGCTACATAAACTTCTTAGGGTTATAAACATGAAGAATTCCTCATAATACTAATACTACTACCACTACTACTACTACTACTACTAATAATAATAATAATAATAATGATATAATAATCATTATTATTATTATCATTAAAATAATAATCCTGTATGTTCAGGCTCCGATTGCTCAAAATCTTTTTCGCTCCATCCTTCCACCTCCAATTTGGTCACCCTTGTTCCCTCCACCTCTG
>JAUUDZ010436923.1:0-13357 GCA_032361705.1 Panulirus versicolor
GATACGTTCCCAAGTGCACTTTCGTGTAATCATCACATCATCAGGGGAGACACAAGAGAGAAATATAACCGTCAGTTGATATACAACGAAGAGACGTAGCTAGGACGCCATTCAGTAAATATGCAATTGTCCAGGACAGACAACAAGCGTATCATAAACTTATTATGTGGACAAGGTGAATTGTTTACAAATTTTATCAACAATAATATCAACAATTCTATCACCAGTATATATAACGTGTCACAAATGTTGGGCGTCATGGATATCATGTGCTACAGGTATTCACATATACGTTACAAACGTGTGTCACAGGTATCAGAGATATCACATGTCACATACATTATGTCATACATGTATCACAGATATCATGCGTCATTTATGTAATTACACGTAGCATGTCACAGGAAGCATACGTTACACATACAAAGTGTTACGGATATCATGAGTGAGAGATGTAACCTGTTTGAGACATCACGTGTCACACATATCATGAGTCACAGTATGTCACAGATGTCATGAGTAAGAAACATAATTTGTTACAGTTATCATACGTTACATACACAGCGTCACAGGTAGTGTATGTCACAAACATCATGATTGAATGATATAATTCATCACAGTCATCATATGTCACATAAATCTCATGTCACAAGTATATAACACATTTAGTATATGTCATACGTCATGAATTAAACATATCATTCGTCAGGTATGATGCTTCACTGAAACCAGACTATATATTTACTAACCTCAAACTTCTTTTCAAAATGAGACAGCTGTTCATCTCACATTCATTACTGCATGAAATGAGATTCAGTCGTAACGCTCAAAATGGAAATTATTGTTGTACATGCATGCATTCAGCATCATCAGGAGAGAGAAAAATTACATTACTTGCCAGATTATTCACTCCCAGTATTTAGTTAATTCAGATTTAAGATTATTCGTTCAATTGACACTGTCAAGAAATTATCTTAAAACTGGGGCGAGTTATCGGCGTGGAATTATCGGCATGGAAGTTTCCCACGTCGCGGGCGCTGCGACAGTTGTAATTTCAGCCGAGATCCACGCAGAAATTATGAGAGGAATCCAAGACTACAAGATAATGCATCATTTTCTATCCTAGTTGCAACGCGCGACTCTGACAGTAGACAAGTGGTCATGTCACGTTATTTTAAAATCCGCTATCTTTTGTAAAGTATTTATTGCTGTAGGCTTCACATTTCCCGAGAGGGACATCAACTAATTCAATCCTAACAGGCACGAATTATCAACAAGGTCCACAGAGCACGGTAATTACTGAGGCAGATTAAACTAGCTTTCTGTTAATGTTGAGGAGGTAGGAATGTCACATGAAACTACCACTGGATAAATTCATTAGAATCTGCTGCTGAAATGAGGACCGTAAAAAACCTGGTGTTACAGTGTTTTGTTTACAATTCTGGTATGGTGGTGCACAGGAATGTATGGTAGGGTGTGGTACGTGTATGGTAGGGTGTGGTGGGCGTTTATGTGAGGATGCATGGTACGGTAAGGTGGGTGTGTATGGTAGGGTGAGGTGAATGTGTATGGACGGACAGGGTGGTTGTGTATGGAAGGTGTATATTGCAATGTACTGAGTGCATATGGTAGGGTGTGGTGGGTATGTATGGCAGATTGCGTAGGCATGTATGGTAGGGTGTGGTTAATGTGTAAGGTAGGATGTAACTGTATGGTAGGATGTGACTGATGTGTATGGTAGGGTGTAGGTGTGTATGGTAACGTGGTGTGCATGGTAGGGTGAGGGTGGTGTGTGTGGTATGGTGCATGTGTTTACGGTGGGGTGTAACTGTATGGTAGGCTGTGGTTGGTGTGTGTATGGTAGGGTGTGGTCTGTGTATTTATATATGATAAGGTATGGTTAATGTGTATGGTAGGGTGTATGTGTGGAGGTATATGGGTGTGGTGGAGGTATATGGTAAAGTGTAGTGGATGTGTACGGATGGGTGCAGTGGATGTGTATGGGTGGTGGGTTTGTACACTAGAACATGGTGGTTGTATATAGTAGGGTGCATTGGGCGTACATTAGTGTTATGGATGTGTAATGTAGGCTATGGTGGCGTGTAGTCGGTATCTCTATTTTATGTTAGCTGAGACTGTACGGGCAGCTGTGGCCCTAATGAAGGCCATCCCACTGTTGTGTATATATATACATATATATATATATATATATATATATCCTAGCTGGAACCAAGTACCTACATCGACCAATCCCTAGGGGTGGATAAACAGTTGGGCTGATTGTGGACCGACCGCCGAACCTATGCGCTCGACCCTGGGCGGGGGACATATGATACAGGTACTCTCTTAAGGGATCACATCACATCACCCTAGGCAAATGGCTACACTCCGAAGCAATCCGAAGGAGTGCTCTGACGGCGCTGACGACTGACGCCACCAATATCAGGCGACTGTGAATTAAACCAACCATAACAAGAGTTGTGCACTGGTCTACGAAAGGAGTGGAACGAAAAACCCGTGGCTAGAGGGGTTAAAGGGGAACGCATAAGGCTGTCCGCCCTTGCCATGGGACTTCAACCCACGGTAACAAAGCCCCTTCGGAAAGAGAGAGAGAGAGAGAGAGAGAGAGAGAGAGAGAGAGAGAGAGATAGTCTCCTGTGCTAGACTCCGCTAGCATGTCGAGCATCGAATGCAATGCCGGGGTGTGCTGATGACCGCCCGCTCCTCCATTCGCCCGCTCTGCAAGCGAGCGGACGGGTGGGGGCTTCCCGCCCTACCATCATCATTGGCTACCGTTCCCCCCGAGGACTGCTCGGCACATACCATCATCTGGTAGGGAAGCCCTGCCGCTGTCAGTTTAGACAGACATATGCCCCTTTCCTTAACCCCATTTTTCTTCCATTTTGATTTTTTTTTTTTTTCAGAACCAAACGCCACGCCGAGGGCATTCGCGAAGCTTCCGCCATCACTTTCAAGCCTAACCTCAGCGAAGGGACAAACGCAGAGAGGATGCTGCCCAGAAACTGAACGGCAACTGAAGGACAAACAGGAGGTAAACAGTAATGGATATACTACAGTAGAAGGTAGTGATGTGTGGGGGTAAGATGTGTTGTGCAAGGAATAGACAACAAAAGTGTATCAAAATAAGGTGTTGCGTTGGTTTAGTTATTTACAACCTGTTACTTCTGTTATGAAAGCCCATTACAATACTTACATTAGCCATTACTTCTGTAAGTCAATATACATATTTTTGATGGAAGGCAGCACGAAATTTTTAGCCATCTACTGAGGAACATGGAAAATATTTGTTTTTTAAGTCTATCTAACCTAGTACCATGGGAAACAAGGTGGACAAGACAATATCTGATGAAGAGATTCATAAATATAAGCCACAATCAGTGGAAATAAGTTCACCAAACAAGGTGATAAATAATTAATTTACTTACCTTCCTACTAGAATTCTAGGCTGGTTTAGGGATGCAGCAGCCACCAGTTACGGGTAACGAAACCTTCGGGACATAATTCACTCTTACAGATTTTTCAAATACACACACGACATTCACGTATTTTCTAAGTGTCGCAATATGGTACAGTATGCAAACCATACATCATTATACGTTTCACTGTTTCCACACACTGTTCACCAATAACTATGTTTTCATCATAATGTCTAAAAGTCAAAGCATAATGCAATAGTTTTACTATAATGTCCATCTGTTCTGAACGTATACACTTGCAATTTTATTTTTTTCATTTAAAACATTTTTCCAGTTCACAATAATCATTCGCTCATCAGTTTGGTGGCTGAGTGATGCCATGAGCCGTTAATGATGCTACCCACGCCTAGATCAGCAAAGCACTCTGGTCTAACCTACACATGTGCGAAGCGCACACTCATTTCCTAATGAGGTCGAGTTCACATAATCAACTGGTTCAGTCTTTAAACAATTTTTCTATTTCAAACGGCACTGAAAATATCTGTCTACTCACGTTTTTGCTTGCAATAAATCACTTAACACTATAATATCCCTTTGCGCTTTTACAGAAATCCGTAACGGCAATATGCTTAGCACTGTCGTTGGATTAATTTCCACCAGCGTCATCAAGTACGAGTACAAATGTACAATTACACGCACATAGGATATGCCTCAATGTGTAAAACTTTCTCCTTATCACCATGAAGGACGGATGGTGACTGTCGCAGTAGGCGGGGCCAGGTGTGGAAACATTGTGGTCAGTGGCGTCGCCGGGTAATAATTGTTGCCACGTAGCAACCCAGTTTTTGGAATTTCGATTTCTGTTTCCGTGAAAAGAACAGTGTTTTAGAATCACCAACACATGGTATTTACAACTATATGAATCTCCATGAACGTTCCGCATATATGGATACCCAAGTGCTCTTAAATCGAGGCATTTATCCATTTCGCCTCGGTACTCCCTATGAGATCTGGCAATTACAATATCTGGCAATACCCAATCCTTAAAACGACCGTTAGTTGCAAACCTAGTCACTTTTTATGTATTGGTTTCTTTGCTGAAAAATTTTAAATGCGAGAGAAATGATATATTGGCCTGAGAGCGTGACACTACGTCCAAATGAGTGAGTCTCATGTCTCTTGAGAGAAAACACATTTTGAGAAAAAACATTTACTTAAATGACAAAGTTTCAGTCTGTCGAGGTTTGTCAAATCAGTGACAGACAAGCCAAAAAAAGATGCGTTTATTTGTAGCTGGTGTAACGGGGGACAGCGATCGGCAGGAGGCATTGGTAAGGTTAGGTGAGGAGGAGGGAGGTGAGAAGAACGATGGCTATTATGCGAAAGAAATATAGAGAGAAATGAAGGAGAATGGATGAGCAAGACGGAAGGAAAAAAACAAAAACAAGGTTTAGGGAGGAGGGAGACGAAAACAAGTTAGGAAGCAGAGAGGTAGGGTATGAAGAGAAAACTACTGCGCACCGGAATGAGCTAGGTTAGAACTGAGGGAGGATGGTATAACGTCGAACGTGCAGTTTGGTTGGTCTTGGTTATAAGCCAACCAACTACCAGGGACTAAAATTAAGGCCTTGAACTTCAAGCTACATTGAACAATCGAGAAATCTTACATACCATCTCCAGGTATTAAGGATAATTCTTAGCCCGTACACACTCCCGCTATATGGCGGCTGACAGTTCCGAGGAAGGGTGGCGGTGTGAGTGGGAACAGGAGAATGCTCCGGTGGCAGCAAGGATGCATTTCGGTCACTTTTGGGTATTCCACAACAGTTCTTTCATCATTTACTTCATTTCATGAATTAGATCTCAGTGCAAATATCAATGTTTGTGCAATACATTCAAACTTTAAAGTTCTATACAGAATGTAAAAAAAAAAAAAAATCATTTGATGTCTGAATTATTTTGTTTAGGAGTTCCTCCTAATTGAGGCATTGCTGTGTGGGTGTGCGAGCATGCTTGCACGTCCCCTTTGAAGTATAATTTGTATATGTCAATTAATATTTTTGAATTGAATTTATGAGACATGAACGGCCCTTAATTTAGCCATACTATGAATTCTGCATCATAATATGTTTCATTGGGTAACTTCGTATTGAATCAGCGTTTACAGATAGCCTGATGTTGAATGATTCACTGTCTTCGCTAACATCAATATAATCCATTTAACACAATTATATTATTTTTGTGTCGGGAGCACGACACAGGTACGACAGGATCGGTCATTATTGAGTTTGATTAAGGTTCTCTGGACCATTTCACGTATGTTCAGAATGTAATTTGAGTGTATCTGCATGCAGAATGAATGCAGTCATTTAGAAAGAACACCATAAAGATAATTCCACTCTTATTTTCTGTGCACTATTCCCAACACATCCTTCGACCTTCCTATTCTAATTTCGTTTCCATGTTTAGCTACAAACTTTACAATTGACATGATTAACAGCTCCAAACAGGCCAAAGCGACTGAGATAAAACCTTTCCAGTGCGTGTGTGTGTGTGTGTGTGTCACTACTAATGCGTTACAAGGAGAGAGCTACTGCTCGTGGTGCTCCATCTCTTAATCTTATTATTGATGTACTTTGTCTTTACTCTTACGTGCCTATACCCACACCCAAGCCTAAACCAGGTCATGTATGTGTGCATGTCTACCCAAGTCCACCTAAAATGTTTACAAAGTCAAGGAATCGTTTATATAATCACACTAGAGACATCGGGCATGTTTTCCCCCTTGTTAATGATGAAATTACCATTATCTGTATGGCTTCAGTTGACCCAGCGTGTCATGGTCACGCCACGATAGTACGCATAATGGAACAATAGTTGTCTGCAAAGAACCACAATGGAAGCATCTGGAACAGACAGCACCAGCACACCGGCCGCCACGCCACGCTGATGAGGGTACTCAAACTACCACTCCGCTTCCCTGTTTGTTGGTGTGAACGTTGGTTCGCCGGTGCTCGTTCAGTCCAGGTAAGACAATTATCATGACAATGAATACCATTCATTAATCAAATAAAAAGTGTTTACATTTAATGAATATCGCGGTAACCTACATCAGGATTTTTATTTGCCAACAACAATAATCTTTGGATACGTAAGCCGACGGTCATATTTTTTTGCCAAGTGGCTGCAACACCGCCTACTCTGTCATTCATCCTCTGGTCTTGAGGGAGGAGGGACGTTGGACATGCTTAGTAAAAAGCTCAGCCTATTTGTGTGTTATATTGTACTTTTATACTCTCGGCACTCGCGTAGAAAGAACATTTTACTCTGAAAGATAAGGTGCAAGTGATTTTTGTAAAATTAGGATAGAAATTAATTATCAGAGATATTCAGGTGGTACAAAATGTATAGTTTAAAAAAAAAAAAACTCGTGGTTTGTGATTGTGAGTTCGATCGTATTAGATGTGGTAGATGTAAAGACTAAGCGCTGATCTTGTGTAGTTAGGCCAGAGTGATCTATATGCCCTAGAATCGGCAGCTGCCCCAGGCTTGAGTATCCTCACCATCCATTCCCTTACTCACGTCACTCATGCGCTATAGACATTAAGGACTCATTATTTGAAACAATGGAAGGAGAAGAAGTGCGTAAAGTGAGAATAAAGACCACAGCCTTGCAAGCGTATTTAGAACTTAAGACAATATGGTTGAATATAAGACTAGGATGTAACTGGAGAACAATATAGTGAAAACATACAGTCACTGGTGATAAGTGTGTGGGAACAATGAAACATATCGTGAGAGTTAATGGCTCAAATGCCATAGTGTTTATAGAAACATAGACGTACGTGAATATAAGGCGATGATTTGGTAAATTTGTGGAAATGAATATCTCGAAAGCCTCGTCACTTTTGACTTGATGGCTCCCCCTACTCTACACAGCATGGACGAAATGAGGTAAGTGGTACTTATATGTTAACTTGTTGGATGATCATACATCAATTGATTACAGGTTATTATAGACTTAGGGGAGTGATAGACTACTTTTAAGGTTATTATACATTGATTCACTCATTTTTTTTCACTTAAATCCATGTTAGATAAAACTAGTTATTACAGATACTTTCATAATTATTTTAGTAAGTTGCATAAATTTTGATGCATCCATCCTTTAATGATATTGTTACTGACTTAACGTAACTGGTAATATAAGTATTATTCAGTGTTCTCATGGGAGAAGTAAATGATAAAGGTAAAAAGTTTTAGATAATATAAAAACCACTTGCCTAATTTACATGTACTATTGTATCTTCATTGTCCTCAGCATATTACCCCTTACTCCTATACCCCACTACGTTCTACCATATACCTCTAACTTATATCCCTTATTCCTTACCTTATACAGAACATCTCCATTCCTCCATTCCCCCATACGTCATACCCTTTTCCAGTAAGCCCATACATCATACCCTCCTGCGTTTACACTCCTGTGGCTCATTCCACCGTACCCCAATACCACTATACCGTGGTACCACCATAACCCTATGCCTCATACCATCATACCCTGATACCAGCCTACTCCGATACCATCATATCCTCATAAAATCCTACCGTGATACCTCCTTACGTCAATACCACTCTTCCTAGTTAAGTTTTAACCATCTTCCATAACTCTCACAACACAATATTCTATTATACTTAATCGCCGTTTCCCGCGTCAGCGAGGTGGCGCCAGGAAACAGACGAAGAAACACAATAATCAGCTATTTACGTACTTCCCTAACCACCCTACCACACGCACTACCTTACCACACTACCGTACTTACTGCCTTTCCACGCTCATACCCCCTACCACATGCATGCATCCTTCCTCTCGTAGGTCCATTGTAAGTAGAAGCGACTAAGGGTGCAATTATTTCCAGAATTCCTCATTAGTTGTAGACCATTATACCTGCCATGTGCTTTCCACCACAACCAGTCAACATACACCATTTTACCTTAATTACCATCTGCACAGGAATACCTTTGGTCCATAGGCACTAATTCATACTTCATTCAGAATAGCCTTGTGCGCCCCCCCCCCCATATCTCATCCATGAAACCTCCATGTATCATATTCTCTTACCCTGATACATACCTTACCCTGATACCTACCTTATCCTGATACCACCTTGCCTTTACACCATCCTAACCCTTTACAGCCCTCATTCGTGCGAAGCAGGTCATTGTGATCTGCGGCTTGGATGGGCAGTTGCCTTAAACTTGGGTACATAATGTACTCTTGGCCTAACATGTCGCTCATCTACCACACACTGAGTAACGACTCATAATTGAAAACGTCGAAAAAAGAAAATAAAGTGTGAAGTGAGAACAGAGAACAGAAAACTGTATGAATAGATAGAATTAACATGATATGGTGAAATCAGTGCACCATGCTGTGATTGGTGAACAATAGAAGTACTTGTTACAAATACTAATTGTTGATTAGTGCGTGCAAACAGTGAAACATATCGTGAATGACCTAAACATACAGTAATAGTGCCTTGAGAAACATGGACAATACAGTGATTATACAGTGATTAATAGGAAAATCTGTGAAAGTGATTAGTATTTCGGAAGCCTCGTCTCTGTTGTGACTTGATGTATCTTCCAACACCTGCCGCTCGGAGGAGGAGGGTAAGTAACATGATTACTTATTTATAGATTTGTTTGGTGATCAGGTTGCATATGATGAGCTTATGTGAAACCCAGGGAGTTTTAGGCCACATTTTAGGTCATCATGAGATATTTCATGGCCTACTTTTGCTTTTCACTTAGATCCATGTTTGGTAGAGACTGTTTAAATGGTGAGTATTTTCAAAATCAATAGATGGCCTAAAATCTGACGCCCTCCCTCCAAAATATGATGGGTGTTGATAATATGACGTTGTCGGTAATATGAGATGATTGGTTTTCATAACAGAAGTAACAAAATATTAGATTATCACGTTATAAGATTTACTCGCAGTCTAATGTGATATGATTTTGGGTGTTGCTCTCTGACCAGAGCAAGTCATTTGGGGTCATATCTACGGGATTTTGTGTTTGTGTTGTGTCAGTGGATCATGCTATCACAGTAGTAATTCAGTTTGATACTGTAAACATTTATAAACACCGTCAGTGACGTTTTGTGGGTACGTTACCCAAGAATGGCGTCCTCCAAACAACATCAAGGGGCCATAGTAACGAGGATTTGATGATGTCTTTTGCCAGGAAAATAACACAGTTATGTTGCAAAACACGCGTCTAATTTAGACAGTCGAATGGTTGAAGTGCTCATCACCAAATCGACACAGCGTTCTGCTTACAGGAGTGTCGAAAGAAATGAGAATAGAGAGGCAATTGTATTAGGCTTGTTGGCCCATTACCTATCCAGCTTAACTATTCGAGTGTGAGTTGGATGGTTGTGAAGAGAAACGGCCTGACGTGCGGCAAGCCTAGCCTAGTATCCATCCAGGTTTTGCCCTAGTTGGCAACGTATTCCACGCATCAACAACTCTGTATTCAAACTGGTGCTTTCGCTTACCTTGGGGTGTTTACTGTATTTATAGCCATTGTTGAGTTCTTGATTGGATATTCCGAATCCTTTATTTTATCCCTTTCATCATATAGAACACTTCGGTCTCCTATCGCTCCTTATTCCGTGTAATTTTCGTAGTTTCGTCGTAGCGATTTCCTATGCCATGGATTATTTCTTTGTAGTTCTATTTTCTGTGTTTTCTAAGAGATTTCGTACCCTTCCAGAAATACGATGTCGTGAACTGCAGTGCATAAGGAAGTTGTGGTCTCATTAGAGAGATGATATATAGTTGCATCATAACTTTTGCGCATAAATTGTTGCCACATTAGGAAATAAATCTTAAGTGTTCTATTAGGAGGTGCAGTTTTTTTTTTTCTCTCTATTGCTGGCCCTTCTGAAATATGGAGGTTGGATAGAAAAGATGGGAAAACTTTGTTATAGTTTAGGTATAACTTCCCAAACACCGCGTGTGAAATTTACGTGCACCGAGATGAGGCTATATACCAGTTTAGAAGAATAAGGTTTGAGCTGGTAGTCTTCACATTCTTATAAATGATATTTCATGATTGGTCAGAAATACGTGTTGTTTATTTAAACGTATTCATATTGATGTAATTCAAACAATTTATAGCTGTGGAAAATATCAGTTTGATACTGTTGAATAGAATATTTAAGATTTACCTTGCTCTGTTGGAGTATATTTACCAACGAATACCAATGTAAAAGTGGTTTGAAATAAAGCAAGCACTAAGCTCCTTTCATTTAAAGAAAAAGACGACAGGATAAAATATCCTGCTTTTAAGCAGTGACTGGTCCTTCCAGTGATTGTTAGTGTTTTTTAACTAGTGAATGGTCCTCCTAGTGCTAGTTTTGAGCGTTTTGAAGCAGTAAAAGACCCTCCCAGTGTTTGTTATGAATGTTTTGAATAAGTGAGTGGTCTTCCCAGTGCATGTGAGTGCTTTGTTGTGAGTGCTTCGAAGCACTGAACGGTCTTCCCAGTTCTAAATCGTTTCTAAGTCTTTGTTCTTTATTCTGTCATTGACCTGATTCGCTATTTCTTTGTCTTCTAATCCCCTCTTCTTGAGCTCATATTGCTTCTCTTTCCATTGCAGTTTGAGCTTTATATTATCCCTCTATCTCTGCCTTCATTTACACCAGTTGCCTTATCATTAATGTGAGGTGATGAAGTAGAATTTTAATTGATTTGCTCTTCTTATTTTCATCTCATAATTTATGAATCCAACTGATGTCTATCACTTCAGTTTTTTAATTGGAATTTTTTTCTTATTCTTAAGTGTTTGTGCTGGTTGATGTACGGGGGACTATTAGATTATTGCCAGACTGGAAAATGTTTCATTTCTGTACCTGGAAAGCCTCTTCTTGGGCTGAGGGAGTCTTTTTTAAAGCTAAGAACTTGTTTCATGTACTCTATAATTTCGGTTATAGCTGCACCAGTGTCATCCTCGTATCTCGTGTCCACATACCTCTCTCCTTTGAGGTAAGCTTGAACGGTGGCTCTTTGGTAGATAAGAGTAGTTTACATGCTTGTGTTATAGACAAGGACGCACAGAGCTGGTTGAAAGCTTGTATAAGCTTCCTGTATGTTATCTCACTTCATGCTTTGAGTGATAAGAGCAATTCACCAAAACACGAAGTTCAATCAAGTTTTCCACAGAGTGTACCACGAACAGAATTTCTAGTTTAGATAAAAGATGATGTCTAACTATACATGGAAGCTGATAAATCAAATGCTTCTTAAACTTCTCGGGAATGATTTTGCATCGTCCATGTGGTATAGTGCAAACAGACTTGTTTTTCTGCAGGCAAATGTGAGTGTCGAGGTCGCAAAGGTCCCAGGACCTGTGTTCAAAACCACGATTGATTAAAAAGAGCTGTGCAATCTAGAGGCTGATTTGTCTAGGTGAAGTAGCATTTACAAGGAAATTTGAAGCAGCATTTACAAGGAAATTTCAGCATGTCGTTTCATCCAACAGCCCTTCCAGGTATGTAGTGTTTTAGTAATGACAAGTCTGTTGAACATCAGAGAGCGTCAATGGCCATTGCAAAAGTGATGATCGGGTGACCTTATCTGACCCCAGTTGCCCTGTAACCTCTGATTCCACATTGAAGTTGTGTGCCAGTTATGAGAGAGTCTGTCTTTCCCGGCGGGATTTTTATTATTATTTTTTATTTTCTTTTTGGCATCGATCTACGACCCTTGAACACCCATGGTACGACCCTTGGAAGTAAAGGACTGGCAGCTGACTGGACTGGTAAAAAAAAGGTCACGTTATCACATCCAAGGGTGGAACCGTCGTGCTCAAAGGCCAAACTCTCGTTCTCAGAGGTCGAACCGTCATGCTCAAAGGTCGACCTCTTGTTCTCATGCGTCGAATCCTTGTACTCAGTGATCGAACTTTCGTTCTCAAGTTACAGAAAGACACATGGGGTCGAAGCTTGAGTATTAGTCAATATCGGCCTCGACCATCTGTAGTTCGAGTAACAGGGTTATGAAAAAACATGGAAGTAGAATTTACTTTGAAATGAGACAAAAAAGAACGAAAAAAAAGTTTGAAAGTTCTCTTTTATGCAAGTGATACAGGGTTGCATGGTGTTTGGGACCTTTAATATCAGGTTGGGTTATTGAATTTCATCATTCTGTGTCTCAAGGGGAGGAAAAAAAGTGGAAATGAATTTGAACTGAAAATGGAGGAGAGAGAGAGAGAGAGAGAGAGAGAGAGCCTGTCTGCCTGTCAGGCTCAGAAAGCTGTTCATTAAGCCTTGTGTTTGTTGCCTCTGTTTACCATCACGTATCTGCCAGCTTCCCTGCTTACCTGCTTGCTTACCTTCCTGCTTGCTTACCTGCTTGCTTACTTACCTGCTTGCTTACCTGCTTGACATGACAGCAGCCTGGCGCACACCACTTGACCTGTACGTTATATAACAACTCATCTCTCGATCACCTCTCCACGTCTCCCACCCACCCACATTTGTTTAACTGGCTGTAAAATGCAATACGTAATTCATTTTTGAATTTCCAAGCCCCCATTCCTCTGGTGCAGTTTTCTATTCTCGGTTCATCCGGGATTGCTTCCAGCCAGGAGTCTGTATTCTTCACGTGCATGTTGCTGTAGCTCACACGGTGTATGCCTCGTTGCTCCCTCAAGCGTTGGATTGACTTATCGCTCCAGCATCCCCGCTGGGCACTCGTGAGCATCTCTTTGAAATTACTTTTGATACATTTCCAGGAATTACTTTTGATACATTTCCAGGAATTACTTTTGATAATTTCCAGGAATTACTTTTGATAATATCCAGGAATTCTGATAATTTCCTGGAATTACTTTAGACGATTCTGGCTTGC